>JADQWA010001357.1:0-85604 GCA_018344505.1 Nebria ingens riversi
ATAATTTTGCATACATACTCACACATATATACAAGGGGATAACCGTCATTCGCATCCTATCATAGGGTTGTTGTTTGTGTCTACTGGTCTGGCCAGAGCAAATGACTCACAATGATATTCTATTATACGTTCGTTCATTCGTCGGCTTCGGCTTCGGCTTGTTGGCCGGTGTGGGCGCTGAGGCAAGCTACAACTGTGGGCGCAGGGTGTATTTCACAATTTGCTGTCCGCTATATGTTCCGAATTGATTGTCTGAATATTTTATGGATCGACGTGTGGACGTATCAATTTATAGTGATAACAAATACACCATTGTCGACATTGACGTGAATATATACATATGGTATCTATAATTTATCGATTACTGATTGGGTCAATTCTATTTTAGGATTTATTTGATTCAATTATATATTCTAATTGTCAGCACTCTAATGCAATGTTTTGATTTGTTCCTAGAGACTAATTATATCGTTACATTAAAAAAACGACGAAATTACTGCTGCTAAATAAGTACATTTTTGGTAAATGCGCACTTTAAAGTTTATAGAAGTAGTTTTTTCTGGTGTGATGTATTCCGATCTTAAACATTTTTATGCTTTTGTGGCGTATCCAAACACCTAAGGGCTAGTCAAGTACAGCCCGTGGTACTTGACGGCTGACTTAGTTGTTTTAGTTACATATGTATGTCAGTTTATGGACTAAATTCAATCTTTCAAGAAGTCTATCAATTACAAAAGAAGGTATACTATTTGATTATTGTATGTTATATAAAAAATTAAAAACGTGTAGAACATAAAAAAGTCTTAACATTTTGCAACTTTTGCGACTTTTCTCTTTATTTTCTCAAAAATTGTTCAACTAAATACAAAATAATTAAACGTATAGTGTAATTTGCATCCATAGATCGCCCTGAATATAAAATTTTAAATCAACTGTGATTTGTCTTAAATATACAATCTTATAAATAAATGCGTGTTTCTCTGTTTCAAAAATATTTTACATTTTTATTTTTGATCATTAATAAAAATTTACAACAAAAACAACAGATTAGGTATTATTTAGGGAAGGAAAATTTTTTAAAAATCATTTATGTTTTTCCGGAAATTATGAAAACAAAAGCTATTATTTTTGACCACCATTTACAGACGCACTGATAATTCATAAAGCAACTCTTTTTTTACCACTCCATAGCTTGATACCGAATATTGAAATTATAAATATTGAACAAACTAATAAAATGGCAAATTTCTGACAAAGCCTAATCAATCTAGTTCCACAGCAGAAGAAATGTATATTTTCTATTAATATTTATGAAGATACTTTCGTTGTGTATCTCGTAATTTATCATTTCCGAATTAGTTTTAATTGTTCTACAATGAACGACAATTTTTATTCAGAGACACATGGCTTAATTAGTTGTTAAAAGTAATAAAGGCAACAAATAGACTTGAGTAGAATAAATTATTTATAACTTCAACACATCTTAATTTCATATTTCGTAACTAGAAATATACACGTAGGCAAAACGTCATTCTTTTTTACATTAACAAATTATGACTCGTCAATTAAACGTCCACGAAATTTCATGAACGTATGAGGGTGTGTGGTCATTGGAAGCGTAAGCAAGCATGGAATATGTCCACCTCGCGTGTATGCTATGCTATGCATACGCATAGTAATAGATTGTAATTACACATGATACAGCTAGTATAAACGTACCTTTCTGTACACGTATGCAAGCGTATGTATGCACATGGCGAACAAACTAACAATATTGATATTTATACGTGGCTAATGCCTGCCAACGCACACATAATTATAACATACTTTAATATCCACAAAAGTGCTTTGCCGTCTGCTAATTACGGGTTTTTGCACACGACGGACGTAGCGCAGCGCAGCGCAGGCGGAAAGGGTATGTTACAGACAGGCATACTGGGTGCCTTTTACGTCAATATGTCCGTGTGTCGTAGCGTGGTAGCCCGGAGATGCAAGCGATGCGATAACAAACTGCTCACTGGCGGTCGGTCCTCCGTTACCACTGATAAGCAACGGGTTATTTAATTATTTTCCGTGTTACGTCCACGCGATCCATCGATACTGTCCGCCACAGGGTCACTGTTTTGTTATATTAAATATTTCACAAGACAAGTGAGATTTTTGTCACACATACTCAAAACGTAATTACAAGTCCTAGAAAAGATTCGTATATACTTAACTTAACGATTAAAAATTATTATTTAGAATACAAGTTTATGTTATAAAACAAATTAAGAAGAAGAATGACATATCTTCATACTAAAAAGAATATCGTTTTAATAATTACATAACCTGTCCGTTGTAAATTGCAACCCGTGTTCACCCTTTTGTATTTAACACTGCTGGCTCGCTAGCCCTTCAGCGCATTATTTGCAGCTGTGCTTCGTATAACAGGGGTGACAGACTGTTTGTTTTTATAGTAGGTAACATTAGACTTGTTAATTACAACATTACCAAAACATACAGTTCTTATGTTTTGTTCATTGCCACACGCAGAATTAACTACGTTTATTTTAAGTAATTCGCAAAAAGAACGTAGATGAGATACACGAACACCTTCAAATGTCATATGAGTATTTGATTGCTCGTTTTTTTTTAGAAATTATAATTAATACCACCCAAGAATAGTAAATGTCTACATAGATTATATAAGCATAAATTTATGTGCTCATAAATTAGTGTTTGTTGTCAATATCTTATTATGGTAATAAACTTGCAAGAAACAAACAAAATTATGCTACTTTCAGGGCCACGTTTGAGTATTTTTGCGTAATTTTAATCTAATTCAAAGTATAGTTGAGGTTTTATAATACGCACATGTCAATACTTGTAAATGTAGCGTAAAAATGCTATAAAAATAACAATATGCGTTTATAAATTTTGCGTACAGTAATTAATAAGAAGAATAGACACTGAGAACCAAAGTATTTCAATTTTTAAATGTTACTACAACAGTTGTAAGCTTAAGTTGCAAATAATATACTTAAGACATCAGAAGAAGTGTAAACAAATTAACTATAAATAAGAACATTTAATTCAATTTGCTTATGCGTTTAATTTAGTTATTCCGACATGAAAAGAAACTTCTTGTTCTTCTTTTTTTGCCTTGAAATTTCATACACTCTAGCGAAAAAATATATTTCCTACAAAAATATTACTATAAGAATAGATAAGAAGAATATAGTCCAACAGTCATCAATGTTTACATTTCATGTACATTTTTATTAATATACTATAACATAACATTCTAAATAGTTTCTAGCTGTATGTACAAGCTGTACAAATTAAAATTGATTCATAGTATTTAAAATCAACTAATAAATTACTAAAATAAATATTTTAATTAATGTTCTCACCTTAATACAATTTAAATAGACAACGTTGTGCAAGAACATTCATCTAAAATTTGTAAACCTTACAATAACTATTCAAATATTGTTTCAACTATACAAAATGTATTGTGATATATTACAGAATAAATATTTACGCGGGCGCGTTAAATTTAAATTATTTTGTCTTGTCTCGAGATATCGAGATGACACAAGAAACTGTCTATTTACTTTTAGTATTAGTGCATCCATACAATAGTTGTGTGTTTCTTTTACTCATTTCAATGGGTCAATTTAGATATGCCATAGCTATCACGCGCTAACATAAATTTAACAGCTAGTAATCAAAATTCAATCGTTTTGTAATAATAATGATGACAAGCGAAATTTAATATGTATTTCAATATATATATATATATATATATATATATATATATATATATATATATATATATATATATATACTCGTATATATATATATATATATATATATATATATATATATATATATATATATATATATCTTATATATATATATATATATATATATATATATATATATATATATATATATATATATATATAAGATATATATATATATATATATATATATATATATATATATATATATATACGAGTATATATATATATATATATATATATATATACGAGTATATATATATATATATATATATATATATATATATATATATATATATATATATAAATGTACACCTTCGAACATAAGTTTTGTCCCTTTATAGCCACCTAAAGTCTCGCAACCAGCATTGCATGATTTTAATGCAGTTATGCAGCACGTACCAAATCAGTTAAATTGCGCAGGTGAATCCATATCATTCGTTTATTATGGTAGGGTGGATCACCCTTGCTATAATAAGCGAATGATATGGATTCACCTACGTAATTTAACTGATTTTGTACGTACTGCATAACTTGCAATAAAATCATGCAATGCTGGTTGCGAGACTTTAGGTGGCTATAAAGAGACAAGACTTATGTTCGAAGATGTGCATATATTATAATATTTCACTAGATTTTAATATGTTTTTAAATAATATTTGATACTACTGAAATTTTGTTTCACACAATTTATATACATTTGGACAATGTTTTATTGCAACTTCTTCAATTATTGTAACACTTTTATTATTAAATGTCAATGGTAGTTTCGCTGATAGTTTATTCCATAAATGAATTGTGTATGCTCCTTCAATACTTTTCCTGGTCTCCACCAAATATTGATGCTCGAAGAATTTACGGAACGTTGGATACGATATGGGATAAAATTCAGATGGTTCGTATAACTTGAATCCTTGGCAACGATCTGCCCTCATATCTATTACTCGAGTTGTATTGCATATTTTCTGCAATACTCTAAATCAATTGTACAAACATACAGTCAAATGAAACATTATATACATTTAATTTAAAATTTATCTGAACATTTAAACTTACTTTGTTAAAATACCAATGGCATTATGTCCCCATATATGAGGATTAAAATTCTTGTTCACTTCTTTCATACAAGCTTCCACAATTTCGTGCCCTTTGCCTTCGGGCTCAAAGCCCATAGCTCCAGCGGCTATTGAATCGGAAAATTGCAGAGCAGAAAAATTCGGTTCTAAATTTTCCAAACTTTTGATTACGAACACATCTAAATCTAAATAAATTCCACCGTACTTCCAGAGCGACGTAAATCTCAATACGTCACTGAGATGTGAAATAACCCAATTTGAAGTTTCAATTTTCCCACTCCGATATAGTTCTTCGACAGGTGTATTCGTTACATAACCGTCTAAGTACATATGCTTTATATTAATATTTGAATACTTCAACAACATCTATAAAAGCATTAAGGCTGAATTAAAACAAAGAAATTTAATTAAGTAACATATAACATTAACTCAATTACGTAAAATTGCGATAAACTGTTTATAGCAACTTTTTAATGCCATCAATTGCAATCAATATTATTTTGTAATCTCTTGAAAGTATATATTCTAGATAAATATCCATAATTCAATTAAACTAACAATTACAATTGCTAGTACAAACGTAAATTATCTCGCGTATATTATTCTGGATTAACCATGATATCTATGCGCGCTTGCTAGGTATGTATTATTTAAATAATAGAAGATCAATATTCCAAAATGAATGTAGGAGACAGGTCACGATTTATAAATAGTATACGAAAACACTTTTTTTGTTGAAAACAATTGAACAAAAATAAAATACAACGCAATATTGTTTTTTGTTAACAATTGTCTTGGAAACTAAATTCAATACCTACTTCTAAAATCTTATCCTCTCGTGTACCTTCATTTTTAATAATCGCAGGAGCAGCAATGAGTACATAAACATCCATAGAAGGATTCGCCCGCGCTGCACTTTCTATAGCACATGCTTGTCGAATATTTAATGTTACTTTACCAGCGTCACGTGATTTGCATGAAGTTTCATGAAAGAAAATGCTTTCCCCTTTTCTTGGTTTCACTTTTGAAATATCTTCTATGGTTGGTATTGAACCAGGATCATATTTTAAACATGCCAGTGGATCTATCTTTTTGGTTACGTTCACTACTGATGTTGTTGATGGAATTTGTGATGATTTTATATAGAACACATTTACTGATGCTATGATTGTGCACCCGATAAAAATAAATAGAATAACTAAACGATACCTCATCGTTGTACTAAAATGTTGAAAAATAATAAATACGTTAGTTATTTGTGTTTACTACAGCGGTGAAATTAATACTAACGCATGTTCGAGCATATGGTATCCATAAATGTAAGAGATAAAGATTGATTGTGGAAGTGGTTGGCACTTGGTGAAACATTTTATGATTATTAAAATAAAATAAAAACACTTGGTTAGTTTCACAAAAAAAGAAATTTCAATTTATTATCGACGACCGTTTCAGCCTTTCGGCTATTATCAAGGTACAGATTCAAATGGTTTTGAATCTGTACCTTGATAATAGCCGAAGAGCTGAAACGATCGTCGGTAATAAATCGAAAATTTGTTTGTGAAACTAACCAAGTGTTTTTATTTCATTTTAATATAAGAGATAAAGCGTGTTTATTTTTATTATAGTAGTGAGAAGGTTAACCATATTTGGAAATAGATTTTAATTTTGTTTACCTTTACTTGGCACTTTAAATCAATTAACTTTACTTTTTTAAACGAATATGTGATTATAAGTTTTGTCTTCAAGATTATAACATAATATTGTAACAAACGCGGGCGTTGTTTCCCTCTGTACTATATAGCGTTGCAGCGATGTCTCGTTATACTAACCTGGTTGTTGCTGCTAGGTGGAACGGCTTTACAAATCCAAATCGCCGAAAATGCAACAAATCCTGACCTAGCAACCTATTGCTGAATGCGTAAGTTTATTTATTAAGTAATAGTTGCCAATACCTTCATGGAATTTCCTAGCTCAGCAAATCTGAACTACGCAACTAGCTTGATTTGTTACAATATAAATATATTTGCTTAGAAATCAGTAAATATACACTTTTAATTATTCGTATAATACTTCTTCCCAATAGGGTAATCTTTTTACGTATCTAAATATTGTCAACCATTATAACTTGTTTGTATGTACCGTACACTACTAAATTAATAACTAGGTTAATATTGTTGAATAGAATGGAGTTGATTTATTATTATTATATAATTTGTTAAAAGATAATGTAAAACAGCATAATTTAAGAATATTGATTGCTAAGAATTATGATAGAATTTACGATGAAACCAACACCACTGATTCATTTGTTTAAAACACAACTGTTTTCACTTTTAAACTTTTTAATTTTTAGAACAATTATAAGCGTAGTTAATGCATTATCAGCGAACAAATGAAGTACAACTTGCTTCAAATAATTGTTAGATAATAAATAGCCAGCATTACACACACATATACTATCTGTAACTGTCTGTCTACAATGTTTATTACAAATTCGTATCATTATCAGAGAGCAAATACATACAGAACTGACAAAGACTGTGATTTCACAGAAATATATAATTATTTGTATTTTGGATGTATCTATGAAATAAAAGTGGCAATACACAAAAATATTAAATGATTGTAAATATTATATTATATTATATACAGTGTCGGACAAAAGTTAAGCAACTACCTTAATACAGAATAAAAACTGTAAAAATACAGAATTCGTACGTAACTATGAGAAAACTATTTATGGGCAAATGAAACACATATAATCATGTATAGGAATACAAAATATCTTTGAAATTATTTTAAAAGAATAATAAATATACTGTAATAAAGACAACATTGTCGAATCATGTCGCGACAAAAGTTAAGCAACTAGTATTGATAATATTGTAAGTCTTTGTTGAAATTGGCATTTTATAGGATGCAAGGCTTGATTTAGTTCAGTTTAGTCTTTGTCTTTTATAAGTGAAGACCATGTCGTGAAATATATATTCTGAAGATTCAAAATTGCGAATTTTGAGACTACACGAACGAGGTACATCACAAAAGCGAATTAGCGAAATATTTAATATAAATAAGTCAATAATATCAAGAATGATTCAACGATATCGAGTAAGAGGGTCTGTTAAAACAGCATTACGATCAGGGCGACCACGGAAAACGACTCCCAGCGTATTATTAAGATGGCCAGAAAAGATACATGGATAACAACTTCTCAAATCAGAGCAAATTTGAAGAACACTGTAAGTTTTCGCACTATACAAAGACGCCTGGTAGAAGGAGGACTATATAGCCGCAGACCTGCAAAAAAAACCTTATTGACAATAAAACAACGGACTGCCCGATTAACATTTGTTAAGGAGCATCTGAACTCGAGCTTAAATAAGTGGAAAACAGTTCTATTTAGTGATGAATCTAAGTTCAATTTCATTAATTCAGATGGTATGTGTCATGTGCGACGTCCAGTTGGGCAGAGATTAAATCCTCGCTACTATCGGACTACTGTCAAGCATGGTGGTGGAAATGTTCTAGTGTGGGGATTCTTTTCAGGACACGGTATGGGACCGGTACATCAAATAAAGAGCATAATGGACAGATTTATATATAAAAAAAAAGAAATGCCATTACGATGGATATTTCTACATGATAATGATCCGAAACATACCGCAAAAATAGTTAAAGAATGGTTTGCTGATAATAAAGTTAGAGTTTTCTCATGGCCATCACAGTCACCTGATCTAAAGTCAAGGATATGCCACAAAATACTGACATTTTAATTAATATTAACATATTTTTAAAGATTTTGCTTAACTTTTGTCGTTGTTAAATTCTACATCCTTACACTAATCATTATGTTATTTATTTAGTTTTAAAATTTATTTAAAAAAAAGGTTGTATTATCGGAACATCAATCTCTTAGTTTAATTTAGTCGTACAAAATTTTCCTCTCAGCGCATTCCAACTTTATAATTTATCGGGTTTGTTAACTACTACGGCAGTTGCTTAACTTTTGTCCGACACTGAATATATATATTTATTTATTTATATATATATATATATATATATATATATATATATATATATATATATATATATATATATATATATATATATATATATATATATATATATATATATATATATATATATATATATATATATATATATTTATATAGACAATATCTCACACTTATATTATAAAAACCGCTGACTACTATCATCTCATGGTTAATCGTAATAAGATCACTCATAACCTTTGTACTATCATAGTTAACATTGTAAAGAACATAAAGTTCTATAATCAGTTCTATCATAATTTCCGACACGAAAACAATTGTACCTTGTTTGAAATAAATAAAACATTTTTTTTCAAAGTCAAAGACATCTCATATTTAATTTATATATATATATATATATATTATATATATATATATATATATATATATATATATAGATATATATATATATATATATATATATATATATATATATATATATATATATATATATATATGTGTGTGTGTGTGTGTGTTTATGATGACATTATCTTTTTGCTGATTTAAATTGAAATACATATTAATTAATTATATAATATCTATCTAAACAGTACATCATTTACTTTATATTGATCATCGTCATATACATATATTCTTATCATGAACATAAATAATGTAAAAGTAAAAATATACATTTTAATCTTTTTCTAATTACTTGAACTAAATTGTAAAATATAGATAAAAAATATGAAATTGCTTTTGGAATTGTAATTTATTTACTGGATTTTTGTAGCGTACGTTTCTAAGCAATGGTGCTGAATCACAATATTAGTTTCCGGAATCAAAAAATGTTTGTTTTTAAATATATAGATAAGGCTGTATTTATGACTGAAGATTGGCATTGAAATAAATGTTTAGTAGAGCAATGATTTTATTTAGCGACCAATATTTCATTTCAATCCAATTATATTGATCTACAGAAAACATATATAAAAATTTCTTTTATATGTTTAATTTTTATGAAATGGGCTAAAATTGCACTCGGTGCCTTAAGGATACCAATTAAAAAAACAAAAAATTTGTAGAAATGTAATGCGATAGTGGGAAGAATAACACAATTTAAATCGGTAGGCAGTTCGTGATTAACCGTACGTAACACAAGATACACAAGCAATGAGTCTGCTCTATGATTATAAAACAATATAAATACAAAGGTAGGGAAGCTCCCAGGTACGAACGGACATGAAGCAGTTCGCAGGAAAAGAACCTGGGCACCAATGTACCGCTATTCTTAGTCTCGCTAATATAAAGTACGTTACATAGCAGTGATGTTTATAATTATTGTAATTTCTAACTTGTATCTATAGTTCTAATCACGTCCTGCAACCCACGTGGTACTCTGCAACATTAATATTACATTCTTCCATCTCAACAAATAATAGTGCGCCAGAATGTGATTGGTAAATTAACATTTTTATTTAAGCTTCATACTATCATAAAAGTATTTCTATCTAATGAAATATTTTTTCTTGTCAAAAGAAATAAGTATGAAGCGTTAATCAATAATGGAGATACATGAACACACTCACACAAATATATTTTATTACATATTATATACATTGCATTATAAAGACTATCAAATACATTAAAAGGCAACTGTGCATATTTACCAGTTCAATATTGTACTCTAGATTCAATCATTTACTTTCTTTAATAGCGAAAATAAACTGTGAATTTGCTTGTTGCATAACTATAGTTTAAACTCAAATGAATTTTTCAGTGGACCATATGTCCATTAGTAACCAGTCGAGTAACAAATAAATTGAATGAAAGAACTCATAGGTCTTGGATGATGGTGTCGGTTCGGTCATGAATTCGCAGATACCGACCTCGATACGCTCCGATATGGATAAACACAGATCTCCACTTATTCGTGGTCGTGGGCAGAAAACGTATGGTTCGGTTCTATAAACAAAACTTTGAAAACCTGTTAGCGAGAGCGCCCAGTTTGTCTCTAAAAGGAAGCAGAGGGTATAGAGAACGTCTAATGGTGAAGTTACTTCGTCGATATTGAATCGGATAATGTGTTTGCCACAGGACAGCAGGCGAAATGATATAAATTCTGGCCGGTGTTAATCTTTATAGTCTATTGTGATTTATATGAGATACAATGTTATGTTTTCAAATACGAATGTGCAAATATTTAATGCATTTGTAATTCTAGATTAGCTGAAACTTGGGATGTGTTGCAAAATATAGGTAGATAGAGAATAGTTTTATGAGGATTTTTTTACGTTTTTTAAATTTTATTATCTACTATAAAAGTGGCACTATCTCAAATGCAACGTATATACTTTTGACTGCTACTTTAAGAATAGTGTGCAACAATGATAATAAAACTAGGAATTTCAAATGTGTTTCACATGTAAAAAGACATTTGCCCACTTTAATTATATACAATGTTTGAGCACACGTCACAAAATAAAAATTTTGTGTAGCATTTTCGAAAATAATACAAATTAAATATATTAACTAAAATTACAGAATCCACAGTGCTCCAGTGCCCAGGTATTTAACATGCGATTAAAAATGTATATGTTTTTTTTTAAAAGAATATTAAAACCGGAAGGGCATGTTTACTCTAGGCATTTTTGTCACTTCTGCAATATCTCTAAAACGGCTGCACTGATAGGAAATATTCAAAATGAAAGTTATTAATATTTTGCACTTCTCTTGAAAAATATGAGTTTCTTATTTATATTACTATAGTAACATCGGTTTAGAAATGTATATTTAACAACTCATATCAACGATGTCTGTCAATCATTTAATAGGAAATCAAAATAATTGAGTGAAAGAGTGTTTAAAATTTGCTATATTTAAAATATTATATTATTGAAGACTACATTCTGCTAGGTATTTAATTTATTTGAAAACTAACAAATTTACGATCATAATAATTACTTATATCTATAGTATAATGAATAATTGTATTTCCTGGATTTTTTCAAAATTTGTATTTAAGTATCCTTTTTATCTAAATAGGCTGTAGGTGCACCTACAATGAATCAGAAAGTCCAATGCGGGTATTACAGCTATTTTAAATTTATTAAAATAATTATTATATTCAAGTAAATAGAATACTTTTATAATGAGTTCGGGACTGTTCGATTTGCAATGTTTCAAGTATTAGGTATTTGCTTCAGTCTGTAGCGTAGCTTGCAAACACAATAGAAAACAAACTTTAATATAATCGGAACATTTTAATGAGATACTTAAACGCATGCTGATATCTAAACGAAGCACATCATTATTCACAACAAAATTAGAGTATGGAAATTGAAAAACGGCAAAAAACAAAGTCTTCCTTTATTATACAAAAGGATAACCAAAATACCAACTTTATAAAGCAATCTATTATTTCAATTAAATAGTGATTTATGGAAGGTTCAAGAGTTCACTAGTTAAACCATATAAGTCACGATTCAAGGACCAAGAGCTTAAGTGATCGGGTGTATGTGTGTAGAATATGCATATAATTCCATGATTACACAAATGTATATCTCACGTCGCTCAATCGCTAGTCCGTAATACCAAATTTTGTGGCTTCTTCCTCTCTGGCAAAAGCTAATTAATTTTAACTAAATTTACTACACACCCAATATGAGTGCTCAATTTGTGTTGATAGCAATTTAAATTTAAGCTTATAGTATCGGAATTACTGTGACTCATAAAAGGCAATATAATATTTTAAGTAAATCAAATTGTACAACTATATACAATCATTTCAAAATAAATTCTGAAGAACTGAATAATTGTCAATTCAAGTATGAGAGCTACCAATTATTGCGGGTTGCATATGCCTAGGTGTTATATAATTAAGATGAGAGACAAGTCACAAAACGTAAACATATACTTTCAGAATACAGCCAGAAATATCGCTTCTACAAAATTCACCAACATTGCAGTAATTACTTAAGTTTTAGTGATTCCTTCATATATTATTAATATTTGCTAGTTCTGAAAATGAGATCTGCACCTTCATAGGCATTCTTAGATAAACATGGCAATTTTCGTAAATATACAGGTGCTATTTAAAGATGTCTCGCGAAAAGTAATTCTCTTTCTGAATGAGGCATTTTTATTTTATAATTAGATTGTTTATATTTTGTAACGTTAATAACATTAAAATAGCAGCGTAACGTTGGCTTAAAACAATAAAACTGAAATATGAAGTGCTAAAGCAATTATGTGAGATATGAATCTGTACGGTTGAAGAGGACCCTGTAACTAAATAAAACCGACCTCCACTCAGCTGAAACTGGTTATAAACGCATGGCGATTTATATAATGTAAGCAACGCGAAATGTTTATGGCGATGAAAAGTAAATATTAATCGAGCATAGATCGGAACACCGCAGGCCACAAACGTAACCGCTTATTAAAATCACATATATACATCGTAGTAAGTTCGATTTGCAAATAGATACCGTAATGTAGCGACAGTTCAAGCAGGCGAATCCATTTGCCAAGTCAAAGCACATGCATCGGTAATGAGCTTGTGTACTGGTGTAATACGTATACCTACAGCAACAATATACTGAAGTATTGTTTTTATTTAGTGAGGATTTTTTTAAATATCTTTGAATTTATTTACATCAAATTATAAATTACCTACAGATTTAATTAGATATTAATTGTATATAAGATAGGTACCTTAGGGTTAGTTATATGACTTCCAGGTATCTCTATCCTGCAAGAACAAAAAATCAAATAAGAGTGACATTTTACAGCAAAATAGCAAATATCGGTTATTTATTTAAATTTCTTTAGTTGTCTCATTCTCATTTGCTCGTAAGTCATGCGGTCGCATATCGATTTGCAGAATAGTGAATAATGTTCAATGACATTTGATTGAATCAATTGGTTCGATAACTATATTGAACATATTGATAGAACGAATTTCTCTTTACTACTTTCCTTGGCAGATCGGTATAGCAATTTTTCTGACAGAGACTACCGATTATAGCATGTCTCAAACTAATCAGTAACAGCAAGCGTTACCAATATGCACTTATATTTCTTGCACAGCACACTTTTCTATTTTATATACAAACATATTTTCTCTGTATTTAAATATTAATATACTGCAACATCGTAATTGTTATATATCCCAACTAAATTCATTAGTAAAATGAGATAACTCAAATTCAAAACATTTGCAATTCATTTAATTTTCAATGTTTTATATATATATATAATATATATATATATATATATATATATATATATATATATATATATATATAAGATGCATGTTTATAATTAATTAATAAACTTGAGTGCAATTTAGCGATAATTTTCTTGTTAGAACACTCATCAACTTTTCCATATTATGAAAGCCTTGCAAGATGAAGTTGATGTAAGAGCATCATAATTATAAGTCGAAAGATATGTGCACATCATCTTCATACGTCACAACTTTGTTAAAGCGTTTTTGAATTATATTACCTTAGTATATTCAGTTACACAAACTTATGCTAACTTTACTTATCTACTAAAATTCTACCAGGAAATACTAATTTTCAATAAATTAATAAGAACAGTTTGGCCATCTGGAGTACTATAAATATATGGCTGAGGTCATTATACATTAATGACAAAGTTTATATGGGTAAAGTGTAATTTATAAAAAATTTATAAACTGCAATAGATCTGAAGGCGATCCTTGTTCTAAATTTTAAATAATCTTGTATATATATATATATATATATATATATATATATATAATATATATATATATATATATATATATATATATATATATATATATATATATATATATACATATATATATATATATATATATATATATATATATATATATATATATATATATATATATATATATATATATATATATATATATATATATATATATATATATATATATATATATATACGAGGGTGGTCTGAAAAGTTTCCGACCTAACAAAGATACAAGACATTTTTTCAGACTTTTTTTTTTATTTTTCAACATAGTTTCCTTGTAACTCTACACACTTCTCCCAGCGATGCTTTCATCTCTGTAAGCCGTCCAAATAGTACTCGGGGTTTTTCTCTGCAAAATAATTGTTCACGAAGGTGATTGCCTCTTCATTTGACGAAAATCTCTGTCCTCCGAGCGCAATTTTTAGATGAGGCAACAAAAAGAAGTCGCTTGGGGCTAGATCTGGTGAGTAAGGCGGATGGTCAAGCAGTTCAAACCGTAATTCGTGGATTTTCGCCATGGCAACCGCTGAGGTGTGAGAGAAAAATAAAAAAATAAATTTCAGACCACCCTCGTTTATATATATATATATATATATATATATATATATATATATATATATATATATATATATATATATATATATATATATATATATATATATATATTTATATATATATATATATATATATATATATATATATATATATATATATATATATATACATAAATATATTTGAAAATATGATATATGAACATGTCATTACGTTATTTTAATCACAAAGCACGTTAAGTGATCTTTACCGTATCGTATATCATTAAATAGCTACGTGTATGTCGAGGTCTGTGGGTAAAAACGATGAATAGCTATGATTTGTAGTTTATAAGTGTATGATGCGGGGCACTCAGCTATAGAATCCACTAATAATTACAATAGAGGCGCTCTAGATCTGATAATGTGCCACCGAACGAACACACGGCGGTCACTGCGATCATAAATACATCAAGGAAACTAAATGTGGCCCGCAGGGGAGATCTCCGATATCAAGCAAGCTTGCAAGTTGCCCCGACGTTCATTCGTTCGTTCGTTTGTTGGACACGGACTTTATAGAGCACTGACGATTAGTTCACCTTAACGTTCTTCAGTTCTCTTTGTCTTCTTCTTACATGAAACGGTGATCTTAAATGCCAGTGCTGGATTCAGCTTCTTTTTAAACTAATTATAAGTTTCAAATCATATATTGTATTTTATTTCGTTGAATTTACGAAATCGGGGAAAATTAATTTTATCGCATTATTTACTAGACATTACGAAGCAAAAATGGATTGTTATATTAGAGAATAAAATAAGGGAACAAAATATCCCTAAAAAGTGGAACTATTCAAGCATTCTCATAAAACATTTATTCCATTATAGTAATCTATCATGAATTTCCAACCAAAGTAATGTTGTTTTACAGCTACTAAAAATAGTTAAAATAAGTTTCTAAATTTAAAAGTAGAATACATATACATAGTAAAAATTTAAATAAATTACTGAATACATTTTTAAAATAGCACTGCTATTTCTTGTGCTATCCATATGTAGATAATTGATAATTTAAGTTACCTTTTAAATAACAAATCGTACCAGATTTAAAAGTATATAAAATCAATTCCATACGCAACAATGTTCAATCTTGAAATTAACTAACCTTAAATTTACTTGTAACTTTTCAAATGATTATCATAAATCATCGTAATAACAAGTCGATCGAGATGAATTGTGAAACCAGCCATAATTCTTGTAACGCGAAGTGTGACTTTCGTAACTTCCACCGGTAAAGTGAGAAAACGTATAATTTGACAGATTTATAACAACTTGAACAATAAATTCATTCATATAAAAAACATGTCTTGAACAGTTAATGGTTGGAGATGTTTCTGTTAAGCCTAGAGCAAACATATTCAAAAGTAATCATTAACGAGAAAAAATCAATTACTCTTCAAATACAAATCGAAAAGTATCAGCAGCACATGATTCAACGTTTATTAATATCTGAGGGAAAGCTGATTGATCTAATCGAACGAGCATGAGTTGGAAGAAATAAAATTATTATGAAAATAATTTCAAATTATAATAATGTCTGTCATTAATGTAACCTTAAAGATGGCTAAATTATAGTATGTTGCTAGTGGTAATCGTTTTAATTTACTTGTTGGAATTTTGGTTTTGTTAGTAATTATTTTAAGAATGATAAGACTGCGTATTAACGAGAAATATTTCTAGTATAATGGGGGTTCGTTTGCGAAATAATGGTTATACAAATTAAGTACTATAGTTATTAAAGATGGTTATTATTTTCAGTATTTTAATACTAAATTTTTATAGAAAATCATTGCTAAACTATTTAATAAATATAATTTAAATTTTAAAGAGTTAAAATAAATGCTTTATTTGCTGTTTAGGCAAATAGATGTAGATGTGTCTATAACAAATGCGATCTCAAAATTTGTTTTGTAAGTTTTTGTAAATGTAGAAAATGTGTAAAAATTACCAACCTATAAATTTAAAAAAATGTTTTTCTTCTATATTAGTTTGTGAAGCTGAACAAAATGATAAATGTTGTTATGAAATTAATATTCTACGAAACTTGTTTTTATTTTTAAAATTGTCTGATAAGTTCATTTCATTTTATTTTCAATTATTTTTTAAGTCTGCAGGAAATTTCATGTTGATAAGTTCCTAGCAGGATTTAGTTGTAAAATGACGTAAGACATAACGTTTGGTTGAATTAGATTTGGTGAACTATTTGTTGTTCAACCAACAATTGCAACATCTCCTAATTGATGTCCATCTAACATAATATTATAAAATAAATATTATATTTTATTCAGCTGAAATAGGCTTTAGTAGCAAAATCAAAAGCAGCTATTCTTCTTTCGTGTAAGATATATTTATACAAAAACATACACACAAAATGAAAATGTATTACTATTATTATCTAAAACAAATATATATATAATATATTGTGTTTAATAAATATTTTTATTATAATTTAAAATTCATTACTGGTCACAATCTGTTCATTAATTTAAATGATTTGTTACCCCGAAGTTTTTAAAGTTTAAATTCATGATAATCCTTATCTAATTGCGACACATAAAATATGTTTTAGTGGATTTTAGCGCAATAAATTATTAAGTAGACAATCGTTACTTTAGACTCCCGTTATTTCCATATGTTAGATAACCATACGTATTAACATATAAAAAAAAGTATCTGTCAAATTGTTTTATTCGGAGATGACAATCTAACTGTAAAATTATGTATTTGTTATATAGAAAATGATGTTCAAGTTTGCGTCCTATCATTTTCTTTTATTTGTATGTCACTTCAAATAAATAGAAGTATGTTCTGATAAAGATTCGTGTTGAAACTATGGAAATCTGTTCACATTGGCGTATTAATAAATAGCGTGAGACGACCCTGGCATTCATATTGTTATTGGAAGGAATGAATTGAGCTCGCGGTGACTAGGTGTATATGCGGGGAGTTTTATTAAAACTGCACTGGTTTAATGAACTCTACAGGAAATTGCATTTATAACAGGGGGCATGACAAACAACAATACCTTTTGCAGTATTCCTTTTCTAGGCATTTATCACAGATTCCTTTCCAGGCATTAGTACACGCTCGAATAATAGTACACTTCTTCTTTATGGAATAAACACCATGATTATTACGCATGCGGGCACTAATATCTTTAAACTCTACTATTGCAATTATTATTTGCTTAAAATGCTGAAAGTTTTAAAAATTATACTATATCTTGCATGACAATTTGAAATTTTTCTTCTTATTTCATGTCCCAAATATGAATGAATCTTTTAACTATAAAAAAAATCATTTGCGAAATGTCTCGTAAGAAAAGTAATAAGCAAAGAAATTAATGACGTATTAACTTCACGTTCTGTTATATATTTTGTAAAAAAAAAAACATAACGTTCAAACTTGCGCATATAAAAAAATCGCCGAAGAATATAAGCTGCCATATTGCAGCTCTTTAATGTGTACTGTCAGGCATGTGTTCTCACCTACGACTTACAAATCGGTCGGTTAAAAGGGTGTGCGAGGGCTGCGTGACCCCATGGCAGATGGCGGGGTCGTCCGGGAGGTTTAACGTCAAAACAGTGGGCTGTGTGCACATCGTCGTCGCCGCCTTCATATATCACACCATGGCGAACACATACTCACAATCGCGTCTGTTGACTGACACCTCTGGCAAATATATGCAGTCGGGCAATTTATTATTCAAACTCGCGAAGACGTATGAGACTGCCTGTAACACTCTTAATAATTCATAACATGAATTATTTTGTTTTTATGTGTTGCTGGTTTGTATTTTCATATACATACGTCCCAGACAGATCGCTGGATTATGATGTATTTCTTTGAGAATTTTTCATCATTTTGGACACTGGTAATCTTATGGAATATTTACTCTTTACTTTTTCTGAGTGGTCGCACTCTTCTATTTGCGAAACATTCATGGTTTGTTAATTATTTATTGTGTCACCATATTCTCTATTTCTATCCATTTTCGTATCTATGGTGAAAATAAAATATACTGCATCACAATAGATAGATTCTTTAGAATTGTAATTCGCAATCAAATTAATAACGATTTAGCTAATCACGTTATTTCAATCATAATTCTTTATCTCCATTATTTTATTCGTGATTACTTGGCTGCTTTTATAATTAGGTTGAGTCTTTGAGGAAGTTATAGCACAATAAATTAATCAAATCACAAGTAATAAATATATTTATATCTAATCATGATTAATGTAATCATAATCACAAACGAAACGAATTCTTCTATAATTACACTATCAATACTATAAGTATAGCACTAAACATATAAATAAATAGTCGCTTATAAAATTCAAATTATAATGACGTCACTAGACTGCAGCTTCATAATGCATTTCAATGGAAGCTGTCCTGCAAAATATAAGATACTCATCGTTTTCCCACAACATATTCATTCAGTTGCTGTTTGTTGCTGTCATTTTATTTCAATTATCACTAATGCTATTCCTATGTTCATCATATTTCTTTTGTTTTTATCTCGAAAAAGTAAGAAACATTGTTAATAAATAAACAAGAAGAACTTTAACCACATCAAAATCTGTTTTGGCAGAAAATAACAACTAGCAAGGTAATGGTCATACTGACATATAGCCAATAATATGCTTAGACTTAGGTACTAACGTTGTCCTACTTAAACTTAACGAAATAACATTTTTGAAGTTATATCGTTTTAAGAATAATATTAATTTATATTCAAATAAATTAATCCGTCTCATGCTCATTATAAAACAGTACGGAAGGAAATGTACTCCATATTTGATAATTCTAATACAAACAAGCATTGGCATAGCCAAAGCCTACAGTCTGGCATGCCGAATTTCTAAATAAATAAACAATATATTTATAGCGATCAAAGCAACAATTACACCAACAATGGCATAGTAATTAATCAAAAATATTTTTATTCATACCTTGGTTATTATAAAAAATATACTTGGCGTCGCCGAGCTGTTGCCTAAGCTTTGGCATGTCGAATTTCTATATAAATAACTATTATTGCACTATAATTAAAATAATCGAAGTAACAATCAAATCAACAACGATATAGTAATCAATCTAAAATATCAACTGTCATATGCATTAGTTAAAGTATCGCGCAAGCCGCAAAAAAAAACAAAAACAAAATTATTATTTTCCTTATTACTATCTTTTACGAAGTAATAAGTAAGTATTGTAATCACGAAAAAAAAAATTCTCGAAATTGTTACGGAAATACACCTTTTGTCTTTCCCTTAATCGAGTCTGACTATTTTTGGAATGTCTGTGTGTGTGTGTCTGTGTGTCTGTGTGTATGCGCTCTACAGCATACACCGTTGAAGATAAAATTATGAAACTTTAAACTTAAGATTTGTATATGCCTGGGGCGAAAACCTCCTGTTTTTGAAAAGCATATTCAAACCGGAAGTGCATGTTTACTTATGACTTTTTTTGCAATATCTCTGAAACGGCTATACTTGCAGTAGAAATAGTTAGAATAACATTGAAAGATATTAGTATTCTGCACAACTTTTGTATGAAACATTTCTTCAAAAAGTACCAGTTACAAGATCTTATCTTATTGATATTGCCATAGTTACGTAGGTATGGGAAATCGTATATAATAAATCGCATCTACTATGCATGTCAATTGTTTTAAATATTCATATATTTTGACATTTAACATTTATTGTCAGTGTCACAAATAAGTTTAGTGAAAAACCGTTACAAATGTTAGTAAATAATTTAAAATATTATATATAATTATTTTCTCTGGCTTACACAATATGTGTGACATATTTGGCTGAGATCGGTTTAGTATCTTCAGAGGAGAAGAGGTGAAGATGGTTGATCTTACGACTCGCGAGCGACCAACATGTTACCAAGTATTTGAGATATTAGCATTTTCGTCATCAGGGCGATAAATGACGAACTTTTTGTTAAGATAATTTTTCAATCCGAGAATGTTACAGACTAATTATGCTGACAAACACTTAAGCTCTTCGGTACTAGGTAGGGCGAGCTAAAAAAAAAATACAATAGATTTGGTCAAAGATTGGCCTTGAATGTTTTTTCTACACTTCGGCAAAATCCTGGACTTATGAATTAGTGTTCATCTATTACAACCACGCACAGAGCTGTGCTGCGACCTACGACTTACATATATAAAAAAAAATCCATTGTCGATCATTACAGAAACAAAATATTTTGTTGTACTATCCTTTCATTTGATAATAAATTCTCAAACCAAATGTTAGTTAACACTTATCTAGATATTATTCATGTTATTTTAAACATAGCTATGACACAGTAAATTGAGCTTGTAAACACCAAAATTATGTTCAAACCCCATCTATTAGACGCTTCATGCAACACTACAAAATCATATAGCTCTAACCCAATAATTTTTTAAAGTAATTATGACCAGACCATTTATTTAGTCAACCAGAAAACCGACTAACTGTATCATAACACAAACTTACGATTGTTGAACACAAATAAGCTGTTCAACTGCACCTATATTACTTAGTCCTCCTACACCTTCAAATAAACATTTTGAAACATTTCAACAGGTTATCAAGACAATCTATTATATTTACATGCAAGAATGAGATGGATGCGCATAACAATATGTTTCAAGTCGTGTACCCACATGTTCACATAAGACAGATGGTTTATTTAAAACGGTTTTCGGCAAATTTACAAATGCCCTTCTGGTCTAGTTAATTTGCATACATACAATAATACAACGGAACAAAGCAACTACTTAAATTTAAGTGGAAACTCGCTGTGATAAAACACTTAATTTTATTTGTAATTATTTATTATTTAATATATGACAACCCATTTTTTAATGATACAATTTAAATTATCTGACTAATTATTCTGCTGGAGAAAACATAAGATATGTCCAAAACCTACATTAGTTTTATAATGATGCAAAGTTATATTTGAAAAAAGAATCCAAAAGTGGTAATTTCTAATATTTTTTTAAAATCATATCTGACATAAAAAAATCTAAATAAATCACTGGATTTATGATAAAAATTTAAAAAATAATGCCTCTCTTTTATTTTGTTTTTATAATGGAGTGAAGTTTTTACAAAATATGTTGCAAACGTGATGCAATTTCGTGAAAAATATTACACTAGACCCTGTTTGTGACATATCTGTGCTACCTGCAACTTGCTTGTCAAAAGTCTTACATAAATATGTTTGTAAACATGTTCACAAATCGGTAAAAATAAACATCACTGAAAAATAGTGCACCGGGAAGTATCTTTAGAATATAAAAATGAGTTCAAGCCGCTGCTATTTTTCTCGGGTTTATTGTATCATTTTTCGTGGTGCATGACCTTGTTTGAAATTTTACTCATTTACATTTTAACAAAAAACAAAAAACGGAACAGTGTTCATAGATAAAGATTTGAATTATTGCTGAATCTCCTACGCCTTGCTTATGCTTATTATATTATGGTCAACTTGAATATTAAATAGGTTGTATATGTTTAATTTAAAAACTTGGGAAATATGGTGATTTATATATTTAATGGTAACAAGATATTTCATTCGCGTAGCAAAGAAAAAGAACTGAAATATCAGTATTAGTACTTAAATTAGTAATTGTTTATTAGATACAATACTCGATTAAAATTTAAATACATTGGCTGTGGCATTATTAAATAAATAACATTTTACTACGATAATCTAAGTGTGGTTCGAACCCATCTTAGAAACTGTATGAAATTAGAATAACCAATTTATAAACATAAGTAAAGACGTAACAATATGAATATTGAATTAGTTTCAAACGATTGCACAGCTTGTAAAAAAGTAAATCTATAAAATCTCACTTCATCTTTCACGGCTGGTATATGAATTGATGGGGAAGTAAACATTTGCATTTATCGAGTTCAGCAATAAGAAATAGAGCGCTGGTACGCAAGTTCGTATGCGCACATACTTCAAATCAGCGCTTAAAAGTCACACTGTGTCAAATGGTAGTGTACAGAACGGCAATGTATGACGTAATATTCCGCTTCCCTAGTAACCCTGATGTGTACTTTAGTAGAATAGAGAGTAGTCGATGTTAATGTGCACATTTACCGGGTCATCGCCCATCAGTGGCAACCGTGAGGCGGGTTGGTAAACGATACCGCACCAGGAACCGAAACCAGTTCCTGACATTCAACTCCCTTGACAAAGGTGCCGTTCATGAGCCGTGCAGGGCAGGAAATTAGCCACGGCCACGGCGTTGGCAACCACCACCGATCATCTAAAGATATGGATCCGTAAACTGGCCGTAAAGTTCTTACATTTCGCACTGTATGCATATTACCATCAACCATCGATAACGTACTTTCTCTTCTTTCGAAGAATTATACGAACTATATGGTAGTGTGACGTGGTTATACTTTATAAAGTAATTTAGATCTTGTAACAATATTGGTTAAATCTAGATAAAATATTACTGAGAAGTTTATTACATAATCTTGACAAATCTCAACGTATAAATGGATTAAGTTTTTAATAAAATTATATAAATTCAGCGTTATCTTTTTAATGCATTTTTAAACTAAACCTACTATTTATATCAAAAGTCAAAATATGTCATGACGCAGTATTTTTCAACATTTCTTAAAGTTGCATAAGAAAGTCACCATTTTGTTTCATTCTATTTAATATCTATAATTTCAATTTTCACTACATAGTAATGGAATGATTAAAATTAAATTGTTGCATAAACTATTATTGTAGCTTTAGTAGAAAAAATAAAGTTTTAAGATCCATACGTAGTACAGAAAAACCCCCAAAATAGGCACTTTTTTCATAGTTTTTATTTTTTTTTTCCAATAATACAAAAGAAAAAATGATGAAATTTTTACCATGCATTCTCTATACAAATACACATCGAATTGTATTTTTTCAAACAAAAAAAAATTTTAAAACAGTTTCATAATTTTATCTTCAACGGTGTAGGCTGTAGAGCGCATACACACAGACACACAGTACACAGACACACAGACACACACACACACACACACAGACGTCATTCCAAAAATAGTCAGGCTCGATTCAGGGAAGGTCAAAATCTGTATTTCCGTAAAAATTTCGAGAAATTTTTTTTTCGTGATTACAATACTTACACGATGAAATTTTTACCATGCATTCTCTATACAAATACACATCGAATTGTATTTTTTTTAAAATTTTTTAAAACAGGCACGAAGTGAGCTTGATGGTTGACCTTAAGCGTTTGTCTGAATATTCTGTCTATTCTCGGATTCTAGTGGGGCTCTAGTGCCCATATAATTCACAGCAAATGACATTTTTAATCAATTTATAAACTTATGCTTCATTTTAAAAAAGTAAAAACTGCAATATCATGGCAAATAATTCCAAACAATATATTACCCAACTACATGATATGCAATAAATTGTTGATCTTGCACCTATTATATTATGCTAAAAGTTATATAAATTCATCATTTTCCGGTGCATCAATAATCGGATTCTAATGCCTACGCTAAACATAAACGATAAAATAGTAGCGATGTATATGCACATTGTTTCTGAAACGTGCATATTTTTTCCAGAACATTTGTGCTTCATCTGTAAATCTTTCTTTATTTCTTTAACAATGGCAGCGAGACGTCAGTATGAATAGAAGAAAAAAATAATAGGTAGATTCATTAAGATCGTTAGGGGAGGTTTTGAAAAAAATATAAAGTAGAAGAGAATTTGTGATTTAAAGTTATATAATATATAGGCAATCATTAGTGCATTGCACAAAGGGACGAGATTTCTATGGAGATTTTTATGTCCTGGAAAAAAACATGATACTTCACTCTACAGCACGATTACTTACCAATATCTCCCTCTTTTACTCTATTATTCTATGTAAGGGTAAATTGGTAGACTTAGGGTGTTTTTTTTCATTGTTTATTACTTTATTACATACCCATTGATATAAATGCAATGATAAGTTTTGAAGTTTGCAGTAGAGCGATTGTAGTTTGTAAATTTATAAAGAACTCTGGAAATAATTTACGGAAAACATTTTTGACAATTTTTAGAAAATATTACCGTGGAGGCCGCTTAATCCAAATACATAACACGAAAAATCGTTTAGTACATAATATATATTTTGCATTTGTAGATTAAATCTTGAATGATTTTTAACTTTACTTTAATAAAACTCTATATTCAAGTTAAGAAAGTTGAAAAATAAATATTTTTAATTTGTTTTTCTAAATTTGTTTATAGATTATCATTTGTATCGTCCCACTAGATGATAAAGTGTGTATTTTTTCTTTATCGGTTCATATGTCATATAATTTAATACAGTAGGGTTTGCAGAACTGCGTATTCGATGTACTTATCTTTAAAAAATGCAAAGCTTCTTACTGAAAGTGCACATACATGCCCTTGTATATATTCTCCATGCATATCGTAACCTATACATACATATAACGCCGCTCGAAACTTCGAACGAATAAGTCTAGTTATCCTATTACAACGAATAAATTTTCTCAACATATACAAAATCTTATAAAATGTTCGGTGCAAAGTCTGTATATTCACATATATATTTCACACGTGTCAAATAGCAGCACAACTTATATTCTACTATAAACTCAATTTTATTTTAGATTTTCATTATAGTTTAAAGCCAACAACTAATAATAAATGTATTTAAAAACAATAATGCATGCAAATTTTTGTGATGGCATAAAAATATTTGAGTAATCTATTTCAATTATGATTTCATATTTTCTGTCATCAGATAAAGATTTATTATTTTATTCAACAAATGGCAATTTTTACTATCTTATACGAATGTGTATAAGGAGGTACAGTAATCATGAATATTTTCGAACTCAAGAATATTCAAACCGAAAGTGCATGTTTATTCTAATAATTTTTGGTCGTTTTTGCAATATCTCCAAAGAGCCTGCATTTACAGCAAATATAGCAATATGTGTTAAAATTGTCTAAAACACATGCAAAAGTTATCTAAAAACATCTGCAATGTATTGCACTGAACTTTCTTATACGTACTCAATATATTTTGTTTAGATAGTATCATTTCAAAATATATTCTGAGGTAGATGCTAATTATAACTTTATTGTACCCATTGAGTATAAACAATATATACCTACTACGTTTCAAATAATTTTATATTAATATTTAAGTAATGACAAAAAAACAGCATCGGCCATGTGTTGGCCTAAATTTTCTTTTACGTAGTCAGTATATTTTGTTTTGATAGTATATAAATTAAAATATCAAATGTTTAAATTTAAAAGAAAATATTTTCATTCATATGTCCAGTAAAATTGTAAAGTTAGATTATTGTCAGATTTCTAAAAAAACATATGTATTTTAGATTTTAAATGTTCGATTCTATAGTAATATACAGAAAATATAATTATTCATTACGCATTATTAAAAATTATTTTGGCCGGACATTTTTCAGTTTTCAAAGATATTGCAGAAATTGCAAAAAAAGTCTTAAGTAAACATGCACTTCCGGTTTGAATATGCTTTTCAAAAATAAAGGGTTTTCGCTCCAGGCATATACAAATCTTAAGTTTAAAGTTTCTTAATTTTATCTTCAACAGTGTAGGCTGTAAAGCGTGCGCACACACACACACACACAGACAGACGTCATTCCAAAAATAGTCCGACTCGATTCAGGGAAGGTCAAAAGGTGTATTTCCGTTAAAATTTCGAGTTTTTTTTTTTTTCGTGATTACAATACTTGCTTATTACTTCGTAATAGAAAGTAAAAACTATTTGAAAAATTTAAACAATGTGCCTTATGCATGTATGTATATTACCTATGTCGATTTTATATTAATTTAATATATACTTTGTGCGATTTTCTAAATTAGAGTACGAATCACGTTCGGTCTATTAATCTTACACTGAGTTATTTCTAATTACACTGTCACTTTGATTTAGTAACGAGTTTTTGTAGATATTTAACGGTGAAATTTATCGATAACTTGTTCAACTATACGTTGAATTTCAATACTGGATTTAATTGATTCGTGCAAATATGTAATTCTGTCTAAGAATTTTCATCGTATTACTATATATTTATATCAATGCATACGGTAAGTAGTTACTCAGCTCATTTCATAAATCAGTAACGTCAAAATGTACCTCTACTTAATTTTTTCAATTAATCTTATTTTACAATATTGGTAGGGTAAAATTATTTCGAACTTTAGCTGGTACTTTCAATTGAAACTGTTTTAATAGCAAAGAACGCTTTTCCAATTGGCTAGCGATTGACTCAATTGGTGAAGTATAAATAATATAATGAAAATGCTATCCAAGTTTACTCTTCGTTATCTGAGCTTTTCTTTTTCAAGGGTGTTAATCCACAGCCACGGAAAAACAATGAAACGAAAATTATCTGAACCTGTTTCGTTATCGTCTTAAATGTATCACCATTACCTATAAGTTATCAAACGGCGACGAAAACAATAGGACCTCGATTTCAAACAAAAGAACAATTAAAGTAGCACTATCTAAAATGTAATTATCACACACACCCACAGAGCTTGTGAAAATTTAAAGGGGCGTTGGAAACAGTAGAGGAATGGTAACAGATCTTTGTATTCGTTTTCTCTCGCTAACGCTCGTTACCACCGTTCTATTAGATTGTAGTTAGGAAGATGAACTGAGCGAAATGCGACAGATGTGTACACATTGCATCCATTCTATAGTCTATTCCTCAATAAATGAACCGTCCGGTCTGTTATGTTACATTTTAAATAGTTTTAAAATATTTCAGCTTTGTTAACATTCAAATTATTAATGGATAGGAGTCAGCTGTTGCTAAAAATAATCTATACATTGCAATATTACAAATAACATTATTATAAATATCGCAATTTACTTTAAAACATGAAGAATAAATAATAAGTGACTTTTGGCTACACTGCATTAAACTTATTAATGCAGTTTTAACGTCAAAAATTACCAAAATAATTTTATACTCATAGTTTATATTTATTAATTATATTCATTTTACAATTAGTTCATATTTCATTTGCTTTTCTTTAAGAAGGGAAGAGATTTCGATAACGGATAAACAACACGAAATATATTCACAAATACATTTTGACAGCTGTTCTAGCAAAAGAAAAGCACTTCGCATTTACTATATGCTATGTTCCTGTGTGGCACTGACGTCATTGTTCATCTAAAATTATTTTATGTGGCACTACTAACAGACAAATAAATATGTTACATTTAGGCTAGTTTAAACAAATTGACAAACATACAAATATACAGATAAACAGACATACAGATTGACCCGGAAGCAGACAGACAAACATAAACACTTTTATGCAGGCATTAACATAAGTCATAGAAAAATATTTAACATTCATTAAATCTACTATGCGAAGCGTTCCATGAACCAAATCCATTCGTCAGTAGCGTGTAAAAATACTTTGTAATAAATCATTTTATTGTTATTGTTAAGCGACTAAAAAAAGTATTTAGGTGAAAGTAAGAATTATCCATGAGGTTAAAGTATCTCATTTGTTTCGACTTGCAAAAAATAAGTGGAATACACTACATTGTAAAGAAAGAAGTAAAAACATCATGCTTTGGCTAAACGCATTAGCTACCTAGCCATTAGTGACTAGACTAAAACAAAACAAAAAAAAACAAGATTAACAGTTAAAAATGTAGGGATTGTGGTTGGACGCGTATGGAATAGGTGGTAGCACTGCAAACGCTCCGAATGCGGTTAGTTACGTGTCGGGCGGGATGTGTTTTGTTGGTTGGCATCGTTCTTTTTTGCTTTTCTTTTGTTGGTTGTCTCGTCGCGTGTCTCTTTTTGCTGGTTCTTACCACGGAAGTGCTGATGGACGCGCGAACAAGCAGTCACAAGAAATAGTGTGAAAGACACGTGTATTGATTACCGGCATTGGATGTTTTTTATACTTCTTTTTAAGATCTAACGAAGATTCTCGTACCTGAATGAGTAAAAAATAGACTCTTTTTTTGAGACACTCCAGCAAACCTCTCGTTTCCCACAATCACATAAATCGTCCCTGTAATTAATGATTGCGATAAATATCATCTGGCATGAACGTATGGAATTGGAGAAACCTTTGCAACGATTAGAAATGCACAAAAACAAACCAATTTATTTTAGATCGCATTGCTCGGCGCCCAAAACATTGCAAAAATTACCTAATTAAATGAAGATAAAAACAGTTTATTATCACTATACTTAAAGAAAAAAGTTGTTCGATGTTTTTTATTCTTTATTTTACTGTAGTGATATGTAGTACTAAAAAAAAATCAAATTTTCTAATATCAGCTACATAATGTTGATAAGATTATTATTCTGTATCTCTTTTCAATGGAGATCGTTGAAAAGTATGAATTCGTGGGCGTCCGTTTGTTCTTCGTTGTTTTCGATGTGGAAAACTTCCTTCTTTATTATTATTATGATATTTCATAAAATAATATTTATAAAATACAACATATGTATATTGTAGCTGGTAAAATAAGGGCAAGCACATTTACATTATATATAACACTTGTTGAAAGTTCATAAAAACTTGATATCCCAAAAGATTTCACTTAGAATAAAAGCTCTTGCATATCCTACCTTTCTCTAAAGTCTTTTTATTTTTAGAGGATCTTTTACATTCGATTACAAGTTGTAAAACACAATTTCCTAACTAATTTGTAGTCTAAATACAAATTGGCTCGCGCTATCAAAATGTTGGAATATTTTATTAAATTAAGAGTTAAATAAAATAAGATAATTTAAGAGTTTAACATGACATTTACAGCTTACAATTTAGCAGTTAAGTTTCTCCTACAGTGGTACATACAAGCTGCCCATAGTATGAAAACACAATAAATAATGAAAGCACATTTAAAATGATCATTTGCAAAAATCAACAGATGAATATAAAATAAGTACTTTGAATATGAATACATTGTATACCAACGTCAGCATAGTAATATATCAATAATAATGTCTCGGTCGTATATTTATATACCTACTCACGTATTTATACGGAAGACTACACCAGAAAAACGGCATTTCTTGTCGCAAAGTAACAATATACATTTCCTTCATATTTCCGTTGTATCAACAACAAAAGTTTACACAAAGAGAACGGGTAGAAGAAAGTTTTTATTGAATTGGTCTAGACTGCAGACAATCTCAAGAGCCCGCATATAGCGAGAGTGTACCAACAGCAAGAAGGTACCCGTCCTCAACTCACAAACACACATTTACTCCCCCGGAACAGAAGAGACGTCAGCAGAAATATCTCCCTCAGCTCTCCGAGAGCGTACTATTTTGACAAGGGAAAGAAACGTGATTGTGATAATTCGATTAAGTTTGTCTTTCATTTTCTTTACATCTTTGGCATAGTCTTGGCTACAGACTGCTGATCATTGATATATCAAGAAGTGGATACTAAAACCTAACCAAAAAATATGTCAGTATTTACTAATGCAAGCTCTTTGTGAAACAATCAAATAAAATCATTACTGTTATAATTGCTTGTATCAGAAAACTGTGGCAAATTCTGTAACTACTTTTACTTTTGTGACAATTTTAATCAAGGATATTTGAAAAGTCTCTGCAATAAAATAATGTATCCATTTATTATTATATCTATGACACGAGCACAGTTGCCAGTAATCGAAGATAATGAACAAAATGAAGAACACACATTGAAGCAAGTGAGAGATGCCGTTCCAGTATCGAGCTTGGAAAGCCTAGATGGTAAATGAAGAAGAACTTTAATTGAACTTGAGAATTCAATAAATTATCTCGTAACTACGCCGTCGGTTGTAGGCAATCGATATTGCAAGGAAATGAGATCCTGAAATTTGCATCTAGAGCCAAATTCGAAATTGTCTGTCTGATTGCGATTTTAATAAATAATACACTAATTGCACAACACTGATAATTCTGTCTGTTTGGATAATTCTACCTCAAGTCTCATAATTACTTTATTCTAACATGCATATTCCACTTGGAACTTCATATATCTGGTTTTACTACTATTGTACTATTGCATGAAAATGGCCCACATATTGGTGTTCACTTATAATTATTTTACAAAAACCTTTATTGGAACATTACACATCTTCCTCTTATAATTTCATCTCATTCCCTCACAACAGAGTTAACCATTTCATCATTATTGCGATACTATACCTATTTGGAACATGTATTCCCCCAGATGTCTTAAAATTCTTTCTACAATATTAAATTCTGAACCAAATGGAAAAGAAAATATAAAACCAAAACAATCATGCAATTCAATCATTCGTCGTCCTCAGATGTCGCGACTGAGAGCAAGCACTAAAGCGATGCTTTCGGCGCCACCATGAGACTATTGGCGTCAACACGTCATCGTAGCGCCATGTCAGTATAGCTGCGGCGGTAATATTTGGCCGGAGGGGGAGTGGTAGCGAGTAGTAGTTGCTAATTGATTGATGGACGACGAATCTAAGGGATGATGCCTTGCATAATTGAAATGCATCTCTGGGATACCAGCCAACTACAAAGTTGGATTAATTTGGTCCAAAGTGCATCCGGATTTAAGCCATTTCGATCCGGTTAATAATTTAATGTACATTTGCACGGGTGATAAATTTTGTAAGTTGACTTCAAAAGATAAATGCACGAGTATGAACATTTTTCTTTTTCTTTTTTATGATGAGAGTATATGATGCACTTCATAGTAAGCTTTTAAAATACTGCACATGGTGTTGTGAATATATAGTTTATTATTCAGTTTAAAAGAGAATGACAAGAGATGGATGTGTTTTATAGTGGAGTTCTAAATCATATTTCACTCATTAAGTGCTTTGTGTGCTGTGTGTGAATATTTCATATAAATGTGTTAGGAGAACGTTTCATATTTGCATTACGTCCTTGTCTCGTATTTAAAATATAGAAAATGGATAAAATTAGAAATATTTTTATAGTAAAGAATTATCATTTTCAAGTAATTTGAATTGTGATTTTATTTGAATTTATTTAAACATGGAATAAACTGTAGCAAATAAAATGATCTATTTTCTGACTAGTCGATTGGTATCAATTTACATATTTTTCGATGCTGAACAGTAATTTAGGGTCAAGTCTGTATTTGTCAGTTACACATTATTATTAAGGATTAGGTGGATCAAATAATTCTAAATTAAAAACCAACAATGTTATAATAAACAATCTCAAATAAAGAAAAGAAAAAAAAGCGTACTGAAAAAAATGGTAACGTGAAGCCACACGGGCCCACCACAAATCCCCATGTCGATTGTAAGTAAACACGAGGTTCGTTTATGCTTTTTAAGGTCGGCCAGTTCAAATACCCTAAGCAAACAGGGGCACACCCCTATTCGAAGCAATAAGCGACACGCATAGAAATAGACTATATCAATTACACAGAGCCGGTTGACATAGGACGCAACTGTTTGGATTGTTAATACAACGTTCTGTGTTGTACTATTTTTCGTTTCTTTCTATTCGTTTTTTATACACATTTAAAACTAATGTAATACAATATTATAGTTTATATAGTGTGATTTACGTTTGGGAAAATAATTTCTATTATAGTTTTACATTTTTAAAACGCGGTAGGTCCTACTAGCTTGTGTTGAATAACTTTGACAGCGGTAAAAATAAAAATGTTGACAACAACCTTAACGTGTGGTAGGTAGCTTTATTTTGATTTTCTATAACTGCTACTGCTTTCGACCAACATCGTTTAAATATTTAGGTATTTATATAATATTAGATTTTGAATTGCTTTGATTTAAAAGCAATATTATATTCTTGAATTTAATTAATAACGGGCATAAATTATGTTTAGACACTGTTTCGTTGGCATAAATACAATTCGCGTTTTGATTATCAATCTAATTAACTAATTAAATCAGTTTTATATTATTAATATATTAGATGTTTATAAATAGTAGAAAATAAAACATTTAACCCTCAAGGAATGAAAAAGCAAAGTAAATCTGCATATACAATTTGAAACTGTGTGTGTTTTGGCGGGTGTAAATAATACGCTTCGTCGCACCTTTCTCGGACTATTCCTTATTCTGCGTGTTCTTATTCCCACAGCAACATCTTAAATGCTCATTCCGCTGGTTAATTTTCTTGCATCCTTAACGCAGCATTTGCATAACTAAAAAGTTTTATACAGAATATTTAAACGAACAAAACTTGTTTCTCAATTAAATTAGCTTCAAGATTATTTCATTCTACTGACGACGACAACGACGACACTTGATATTAAAACCATGAGAACGAAACACACCCACAGAATATATTTTACATATTTAGTTTCTTTTACACTTCATTCAATACGTTTCGTTTTTTCATCGCTTTCCTTAACTACTTCGTTGCAATTGAAAATGTTGTATATATTAATTTGCTGTTTTTAATTCTGAACTTAATGATGACGACTAGAAAACCGACCAATAATCATTACTTTGATGATGAATAAATTTAAATACGCGTATAAATATTAATTCAATTGTAACATATTCTAAAATTCATACGTTCAAACCTTTTTTGTAAAATATATATAATTATATATATATATATATATATATATATATATATATATATATATATATATATCTATATATATATATATATATATATATATATATATATATATATATATATATATATATATATATATATATATATATATATATATATATATATATATATATATATATATATATATATATTATATATATATATATATATATATATATATATATATATATATATATATATGTGATATATGTATGTATATATAACTCAGATTTAACAAGGAATATAATCCTATCCAAAGAGAAACAAGTTACCCAAAAATGCTTTATAAAAAAATTCTTAGAATGATAGAGGCATATAAAACCTCATAAATTTCATCAACAATAAGACATGTGGCACATCATCTCCCCAAGGTATTTTCAACACTTTAAACGTATTCTTTATAACGGATTTTTTATGACCTTTTGTGAATCAGTGTGACCGATTATAACACATTTTTTACCGTTTCAAATGAAAACAACTTGTTGTACCTTATGAAAATAATGTACTTAGATAACATGCATTCATACACATTTGAATTAGTTTGGTGAACATACCTTTACTAAACTAATTCAAATAAGTAAACGAAATAAATTTAATTTAATTTGTATTATAATAATTAAAAGTTTTATATCCTTATAATTCGAATAACTTACGATTCGTATCGAAGGCGAATAATCGCTGAGTTAATTAATTAAATTGTTTTAAGATATATAACCTGCCACATAACTAATTTTTTTTCATTAAATTATATAATTTTCAAGCTATTTTAGGTATGAATCGCATTAGACGAAAGCTTGCGATCGAACAGAATCGATCAAAAATTAAACCTATATATCTAAATGAGTGTTCTCGCTCTGGGCGATATGACCTAGTTTATATAAACAAATGCGTTTGATTTTTAGTGCTTATTCATAGCACAATAACATATTTAATAAAGTTGTATGACGTCAGAAGCTGTTTTAATGATGCCAGCCTTTCTGGTATAGAGATACGAAATGAACGTTTCAGTTAAACTGATTTAGTATTGATTACAAAGAATACAGCTTATACCTACATGATGGCATACATATAGCGATTCTTCATCTCATTACGCAAGCATTCTTGTTGATCTGGTACGCACGTCTAGTGCATTAGGCCCAAAAGCCCAATGGTGAATAATAGCGTTGGCAATGATAACCGGGGACAATTGTATGACCCGTCGTCATTGTCGTTGTCAGACGATATCGGTAAATTTGTCACGCGCAGCCAACTTATAGGAATTAGTTCCGGTGAACTGACATAGTAAGGCGCTGTTGGCGTCAGAATGGCGCGGATAGGATGATCATCATGAGAGAAGAACTGATTCATATTTCTCTTTCGTCGGGTCACAGAGAGTTCTTTCCATATTCGAACACGTGTTAGAGTTTTTTTTGTTATGCCGTAATCGTGATACTGTTGTTGCATGGCTCCAAATCATTTCGATATTCATACTAACAAACTCTTTATTCAAAACTGACTTAGAAAATTTATTTTCAAATCTCAATAAATGTGACTGAAAATTTATTGTAGCTAATAAATAATAAGCAATTTTATAAAGCAGGTTAGAATATTGTTAATTTATTAACTGCAATACGTTTGAAATAGATATGAAATAAAAATACAATATTAATAAAACTTTTTTTAATTATTATTTTTTGCTGTAAGTTTGCATCCAGTATCTATTGCTTTAAAATTCTATATTGATTTAAAATACCTGTACAATCATTTATTCTTGTCATTATGTTTTAAAATTGTAATTGAATTATGTGTAATTAAAAAATTGTGATTGCATAGTAGTTTTGTAATCAATTGATCGCAGTTATAAATTAAAGCCAACTCTACATTTTATTTATAAAACGTAATGAATTTTCATTTTTTGCATTTATGCATTTTCAAATACCAAAATAAAATTAGAATTTGAAGCTACATATATTTTTGTAATACTGTAAAGTACGAAGAATTCCTTTTCAAGTGAATACAACATTTGTTATTTCCAAGTAAACCATTCACGCTTTTTGCTTAAAAATACAAGAAAACTAGTACAAGATTTTGCATAAGAAAACATTTGTAGAAGCACTGTTTACGCGCAGCACACGCAATTCTGTCAGACCAGCGTGTTTGGATTAAATAATTCGAAAAGACACATCAGACGAGCCTGAGTCGCGCGGTATCGTACACTCTAATACAATAACATGTTTATTCGATTAGGATTTACATATCAAAGAGTCTGTGACCAGATTAAATTGAATTTTTAGTGATACAGCACTGCGCGATTCGTTCCGTAAGACTTTTTGTGTGCTCTATGCTTGTCGTCATCAAATTCGAATATTGTCATCACGATATACATTTTTATTCGGCTTTTACTAAAATATAAGAATGACACTATTTTTATTTTATACATTTTGGTATCTAGCATGAATTTTATCAGTTGATTTTTATCCAGTAGAACCGCAAGCTTGATGTATCTTCTGAATAGTATTGATAACACCTAAACATATGCTACCCAGTGCTTACTATCTGACTTTGAGATATTTTTCTAGATATACGTGAAATATAATGTCGTGCTTATTGAGGCATCATGATCAATAAACAATGTGGTGGGATGCACATGGAGAATGCTGTATGTTTATGGTAAACTGTAACGGTACGTCAAAACGTTAACATGACATAAATTACTAGAAAAATATCCACCGGCAAAACTTGATGAATAATAGTCAATCGAACAGAGCATGTCACGGATAGAAAGACATGTACTGTGCTCGATCGATATATCCCTTTATAATAGCTAGCTATTTTCGAAGAAAGAATATATCGTGACTGCCTTGAATGACTCCTTCGATTGTCTCATCGGTTATTGAATTAAAATTGATAACATCTTTTAGATTTATCATCATACTCAAGGATTTTGTTGCTAGGAAGAGTTATTTTCACTTCTATCTATCTTACGGTTACAAATTTAGAACAATGTACTAGAATTTGTAAGAAGAATATGATTTAAACAAGCACGGCTCTGATTGGATTTAATTTACGACCAGATGGAATTGAGCCCCTACACAATATGTGTGCCAAATTTGGCTGAGATCGGTTTAGTATCTTCAGAGGAGAAGAGGTGAGGATGGTTGATCTTACGACTAGCGAGCGACCAACATGTTACCAAGTATTTGAGATATTTACATTTTCGTCATCAGGGCGAAAAGTGGCGAACTTTTTGTTAAGGAAATTTTGCAATCTGAGAATGTTACAGACTAATTAAGCTGACAAACACTTAAGCTCTTCGGTACTACTACGTACAGCGAGCTAAAAACTAGATGCTTGTTCGCAATATTTTATTGTATTAGACTTATTTTAGCTATTGGTGTATACATATGTTGAAAGTTGTTAAACCTGTTGTAGATTTTCAAGAGAAAAATTGGTGGACAACGTCTTAATTCCAAAATTTAATAAAATGAAGATGTTTCCTACCATTTTTTCACTATAGATAAATAGTAAATAAATATTATTCTGTATAACCGCAGTAATCGCGAATGATTTTAACAACAGTCCATCCAGAGCTCTTATGTTTCTATCGGATAACTTACAGCCCAAATATCTACAAAATCATTATGCGTTGCATAATCTTACTTGTATTCTTTATGGGAAAATGTGGTTTACGTCACAGAAACGTATTTAGGCATAAAAAGATATGCCGATATGTGATTGTAGATTTATTTTGTTTCCATTTAAATTATTAATTTATCAATCTTACTTCTTTTTTAAAAAATATGAAATAAATATATTATATAGGTACCTAATTAAAAAAATGTATATTTATTATCTAAATTCACCATCATCAAATCGTAATCTTTTTCAGTGGGTGGTGTTTTGTGTTATTTCAGATACTTTTATTGTTAATTTTGAATTTAGGAAATACAAAATAAAGATGTGACACAGATTTAATTTAATTTTAAAAATCGTAAGAAAGAAAGTAAAATGCGTTATAAAAATGATGCATATGTAGGTTGTACATACATATGTGACAATACACTGCATTCGTCTTGAAATCTTTTGAAACAAAAACTTAGTTGGTAAATAAAAGTAGTATGTTGTTTCGTATTCATGATCTACTTTAAGTACAAGAGAATCTTCTAGCTATATCAAACAAATACAAACCTGGAAATATATTTGCACTGTATTAAATGGAACTTTACTCATAGTTGAATTTTTGAAACTTTCGCAACATTTTATATGCGAATGCCAGTTGCATTGCAAAACTTGGCTCTGTACGGATTTGAATTCTTCAGACACATAAAGTGGGAACTTACTGCAGGATGTTTCGTATATAAAATTTACAGCTGAAGTGTGTTGTCTTTTTCTCACTGTAAACGTGTGTGTGTGCTTTTGTTTCTTGTTTATTTTTTATTTTGTTGGTGCTCTACATATGCCATTTTTAAATACGCAACCGCTCAGCTTGTCTAGTACTTCCTACCTGTCTGTCTCTTATGATGATGCGACCGTGTAACATATTTTCGCGAATTGTTCATATCTTTTTTTGGAACATTCTTCATCTAAGGTTTTAGTACACTTTGTGCATCTTGTAAGTGAGTGGTGCGTAACGGTAAGATTGTAGAAAGAAAATATAAATTGCTTCTAAACAAACTTGTTTATATTTATGACCGAAATATTTTTTCTTATTAACAAACGACTTTTAAAACACATTGGTGCTTTGATGATTAAAATTTGTTATATAACAAATACATATTGCTTATAATGGATAACTACGATAAATTAATAATATTTATTTTAAAAATAAATTATATTCTTAACGAATAATTTATATGAAGGATATTAAAAATATAATTAATTTGACATAATGCTTTGTCTGTAATATTTTATTTTAATGAAACTTTTATGTAGCAATTTACGAGCATGAAAGAAGAAAATGAAGTCTAATTGCGCAAAAGTGTGAATAATACAGAATTAAATTTTTTGATTAATTATTTTAAATAAATGATAATAAGCGAAATTACTATATGGTTTTCCGTTATTCAAAGCAGAGTTTATATTAGACACTCAAAAAAAACATAATTGATTCTTTATATATATATACATTTTTAAATAATTTTGTTGACAAATATTGTTAAGGAAAATCATTTACAATGCGTGTTTTATGATGATCATAACTATTTTAATTGCTTCTCCAACGAATATACATAATAAAAATATTATTTATTTAATATCAGGCACATAACATATTTCAGTTTCTTTATTGCTTCGGTATCTAAATTCAATAATATTAATAAAGAATGACAAGAATATATACGATTATTAATCAATAATAATATATTTTGTAATTTATATATTTCAATTGTATAGAATGTATAAAGAAATTGTCATAAGAATTAATGGGTTAATGTTTAATTATTTATTTATTTGGTGACCAATACAATTTATAATAAAATTGTAAATGTCGACACAAAATTAAGAATATAGAAAGTTGGCTAAGATATATATATATATATATATATATATATATATATATATATATATATATATATATATATATTAAGATATATGTATATATATATATATATATATATATATATATATATATATATATATATATATATATATATATATATATATATTTAAATATCTTTAAATATGTATGACAGTGAAGCATATTTTATAAGTATTTTAATACCATTGTTTTATTTAATTTTCCAAGATAAAAGTAAAGTTTTTAGCGCGAATTATTGGCCATACATCTATTTCAACAGTAACCCAATTATTTATAGCTTCACAAAACAAACATCGAAAATAAACAATTACCCAAAATCAGACAGCATTTATTGTTGTAAAAAAATCATATTAAATCAACAGTGCTTGAAAATATATTTATTTTCCACCCCATTGTATCCATATATGTTGTACACACCCATAAACCATTTTCGAGTTTCCACAGTACATCATCAACAAAAAAACATTTAAATTTATTTCATTTCTCTTGCATCCCTGTGTGTTCAACTCTGATTCGAATCGTCGCTATCGCGCATATACTCATTGATTTATGTTGCACATATTTCATAGTTAATTAAACCATCAAATCAATGGTTCACATATAAATCATTGGTCATCGTTGTTAGTTCAACTGCGGCTGCTGCATGCCTGCCTGCCTGCCTGCCTGCCTAGTGCCTACCGATGACCGGTAGCATTCTTTTGTTCAAACAAACAAACGGGAAACGGTCTTCGAACTACCGTCTAATCACGCACAATGATACGCGCATGCGTGCATTGCTTGGTTTCCTCTTCATCAAAGTCAAAATATATTGCGTGTATACACATGAGTTGTATTCTTATAATCGATTATCTTTACCTATTGTTAATCGTATGATTGACTTTTATTTACCAGGCTATCCAAGCTATTAACTAATATGTTAACTGTACTTAATACTTGCCGCCAATTAAAATTTAAATAGTAGAACATTTTCGTTCATATCTAAGCTTGATGTAACTAATGCTCTATCTATACATAGTAATAATTATAGTAAGATAATGTAAGCCTGCAATAATTTACAAGAATTAACAAAATTAAATTAATAATCTACATCAATGAGTACGCGATGTTAATTATCTACACATATTTAGAGATTGTTCTTTTCTTTTCATATTCTTTCAGTTTCGTTCTTAAAATTTTTTATTTTAACTCTTATGATAGTGAAAAGTAATAATAATAATATCAGTAACCGAAATTTCCATCCGTGCAGAGCAAAACGACAAGAGTGCTTTGTATGTAATAGTAATTCATAAACATGCCAAATTAAGATACCAAAATGTCCTATACTAAAAACAATTAACTTACCTATGAAATATTACGATTGTAGACTTTTTTCATTGGAGAACTAGATCGCAACAAAAATAAATAACAATCATATGTTGTGTGATTGATTCAAACTACCTAATGACAATTAGAGTTCCGTTGTTTGTTCTTCAGTATTAAAAACTTTGTGTTTGAGTTATTGTTCTATATATTTATAAAACTTCCTTCAAATAAGTAAGAAGAATAAATCAAGAACGATAGAGTACCGGTCTAATAAACGGCTTCTTGATTAACATTAGAATCAGTTGGGGGTGCTCTTTGCTTGGACGACCACACGTGCAGTGTTATTAATTGTAGATTATTCTTATATATATATATATATATATATATATATATATATATATATATATATATATATATATATATATATATATATATATATATATATATATATGAAACAAATAGGTTATATTGTATACTACCGGTAATAATTATAAAAATTAATTTAAAGGCGTGTTTTAATTGTTTAATAAATTACGATGACTTAACATCTTGTAAACAAGCTTAAGACATAAATACAGTTTGTCAGATCGATTAGATTCTTATTTTATCATTTTATCCAACCACGTAGGTCGATAACCTTCAATTTAAAAAAGCTATATATTGCTTCCTGCATTTGTATTTATAAATACAATTTTATTTGATGGAGTTATATTAGTAATACATCAAGTTAAATATTATTTCATGCACGACCTTTTATTTTCACGTGGCGCATCAGAATTGACGATCCCACTGTTTTTAATCATATTAATTTTCGACACCTGAGGAAATCTGCTTACGTAATTCAATTTATCAAAATCTAAACGGTCATCAGTGATTTTAGCCTACACTGTGATGTTTATAAAATAAACTTTGCTTTTATTAAAATTCCTTAACACCGCCAGGCAAAAAGCAAATATAAGATGATTGAACTTTGTTAGTTTGAAACATTTTAACAATAATGCACTCCTATAATCAAAGTGTTGCTTTTTGTCCGAACTACAGCATCTACAGAAGATTTCAGTTTTCTACACGTCTTCCTCTTGGTGTTTGACGTATGCATCTTTTTACTTTCTTTTACGAAATAATAAGTAAGTATTGTAATCATGAAAACAAAATTCTTGAAATTTTAACGGAAATACATCTTTTGACCTTCCCTGAATCGAGTCTCACTATTTTTGAAATGACGTCTGTGTGTGTGTGTGTGACTGTGTGTGTGGCTGTATGCGCCCTACAGCCTACACTGTTGAAGATAAAATTATGAAACTTTAAACTTAAGATTTGTATATGCCTGGAACAAAACCTTTTATTTTTGAAAAGCGTTTTCAAACCGAAAGTGCATGTTTACTTAAGACTTTTTTTGCAATTTCTGCAATATCTCCGAAACGGCTATACTTGCAGTAAATATAGTTAAAATAAAATTGAAAGATATTAGTATTCTGCACAACTTTTGTTTGAAACATTTCTTCAAAAAGTGTACCAGTTACAAGATCTTATCTTATTGATATTGCCATAGTTACGTTGGTATGGGAAATTATATATAATAAATCGCATCTACTATGCATGTCAATTGTTTTAAATATTCAAATATTTTGACATTTAACATTTATTGTCAGTGTCACAAATAAGTTTAGTGAAAAAACGTTACAAAGGTTAGTAAATAATTTAAAATATTATATGAAAATATTTTGTAAGGTTTAAAGTTCATTTGAAAACTAAAAAATGTCCGGCCATAATAATGTTTAATAATGTGTAATGAATAATTATATTTTCTTTATATTACTATAGAATCGAACATTTTAAATCTAAAATACGTATGTTTTTTTAGAAATCTGACAATAAATCTAACTTTACAATTTTACTGGGCATAATGAATGATACTATTTTCTTTTAAATTTAAACATTTTATATTTTAATTTATATACTATCAAATCTAAATATACTGACTACGTAAAAGAAAGTTTAGGGCCAATACATGGCCGATGTTTATAAGCACTCTTACCTACATGCACGTTTCCATGTTTAAACTTTAAACTAATCTGAAAATAATTAAACTGCAGTGATTTGTAAAAAGATTATGGTTTTAATTAATAATACGATTTAAGAGATATCAATATGCATAGGTAAATGTAATACCATGGAAAAACATTTACCAGAAGTGATTCTCAAGTATATTGTTTTTATATACTTTATTTCAACAAAGCATGATTTCAATATTGGTTTTCGGATTCTTTTTAACCAATAATTGTGCAATTAAATAAATGCCATCAGATTTAACAGTAAAAAGATTTATTATTACTAATGACGTATTAGCTGTTTTTCAGCATATACATTTATGCATAATGTACAAAACTACATGAATCAGTGAGCCCAAATAACACAATGAAGTACACTTCTGTACGAGTTTGAGTGTAATCACTGCAATAACTAATTTGGCTGTAAATAAACGAACTTCAAGTGCAATTGTTCTGTGAGTGAAATGTAGTATGAAACAACGGAGCATCGACACAAAGACGTTGTCACGGACGAACTTCACGTTGAATTAATGTTTCCCGAACATTCGTCTTGTCAGAACCGAAAGCGTCGCCTAACGTCGTCGTCGTCGTCTTCGTCTTCGCCCTGTTCCATACGGTGTCTTGATTTTATTTCCTCAGCGTCGGCACGCGGGTACAGCCTCAGATGTATTTATACAGTCACCGACTAACGACCGTTATACGCTCTCACTCTATATATAAATCACCGGCTGCAAGACGAAGATGACAAAACAACGATGAGACAGCCCTGTCTATGACAATTAAATGCATCTGCTTATTGTTGTATCGTGCTGTGCTTTCTTGGCTTCTTCGTGTACGGATACTCGTACGTTGAAGCTATCTATCTAGATGTAAGTTTAACATATTTTAAGTTTCTAAAAATATCTAATTATCATGTCGGCAAGGTACAACCAATGAATAAAAATATCTGTCGACTAGTTTAGTAGGAAACAGCTTTACTAAATCTGTCTAGTAATTTTAAATTGAGAATTATAATTAACCGTGACACCGTGTTCTAATTTTAAATCGCTTTAATTTGATTATTAATGCACTACCTCATTCCCTAAAAACTTATATATTATGTTCACATTCATTTTATTTAACTATGCAAATATTCCTGCGCCGTTATATATATATATATATATATATATATATATATATATATATATATATATATATATATATATATATATAGGCGGATCGGAATAGCTTGAACCGAGATAATAGAAATTAGTTGAAAAACTATATAAATTTTATCCTATGTAATGTTTCAATTTGAATTGTTATATCTTGGTTTTCATATGAATACATCACGAATAAAACATAACCACTGTTTAAAATCTAGACTTAACATAAATAATACATGGTTGCAATGGATATGACGAATGTTTATTCGTAAGGTATAATCAAAAATGTGAAATGAATAATAAACGTTAGTGACATTTTAAAATAAATGAACCTAAAGCAAACATATCCATTAGAGCTGGTAGGCTATGATCTAGATTAACCGAACAGAGATTAGCAAGCGCCACATTGTCTGTGGTACGGCAGTTGGGTAATGTGTGTAATGCAATGTAAATTATAAGCTTCGTATTGCTAATGTGTACTTTGTAAACGCCTACAGGATGCAAGGCTTGCACATCAAAGCCGAACAACAACTTGATTGTTTTGTTGTTATACACCATCTCTTAGATAAAACAATAGTTCGATGCAACTACCTTGACCAGATCTCTACATATGTAAACATTTGATTTATCACGATTTATCATGCAAAAACTAATCTTATTTGAAACGCCTACATAATGTTAAGTTAGATTATGATTAGGTTAAATTTGGATTAGGTCACGATAGACAAGAAATATCATTTCGATCAATAAAAAATCGTTTTATTATAATTCTAAAAGATGTTTTATTATAATTCTAAAATATGTTTTGTTTTTATATATATTATAAAAATAGTCTTGGGAAATCTTAATATATTATAATATGTCATCATAATATTAGGTTAAGCTGTGTCAAGGTTAGTGTTAACATTAAGTTAAGGATAATTTTTGGTGTAGTTTAAGTAAGTTTTAGACTAAGATTTTAAAACTTATGGCTTAAGTAACATTTTACGAGATACTGAAAATCTTAATTTGTTTTATAAATCGACGAGTTATACTAAATTATTATGTTATGTACAATATGAAGCGTAATTATCTAAATTAACGCTAATATTTTGCAGAATTGTTACATCCGGATTTTGCAAGAAAGACTGAATTTAATTATATATTATTAAAATAATTTAAAATTTACCTATTTTTGTTTGTTAAGTTTCATATATGCAAAATGAAATAAAGCTATTAATAGTATAATTTAGAAATAAGAACAGAATGATATTGTGTAGGTCCGTAGGTGTTTCAGAGAGAATAAGATATGATATGAAATGTTTTGAAAGCATTTGATATATTGATCGTGATTGTTAATATATGCAAATGAAATAGAAATCATACATCTCCCACAGCAATATGCTTTATTACAAATTACTTAATAGATAATGTCATAATTTCATTTTTCATTCTGAAGTCCATTACAATCAGAAGCAAATTAAAATATAGACATGCTATTAATCTCAACAAAACTGAAGATTATATAGACAAAAGAAAGCTAGTTATTACTGTAGTACCAGTAAATGTATTTCATAATTATTATTGTGAAATATATTTTCTTTAGACGGAAAAAATCATTGGAATAATTCACTATTTGTTTGTTACTTCGTATTAGAAATAATTTTTAAAAATCTTCTGTAGTCTATAGCGGACTATTGCTAGTTATAATTTATTAAAACTATACTTCATTATTGAATTCAAAATAACTTTTATAACTCGTGAACAATCTCCTTGAAGAAAAACAATCCTTCCTATTATTTGAAATTCTTTTATTTAATTTTGAATTTAGCTGTTATCCTTAATTATTTTTTTTCAAAATAAAATCAGTATGATCTGCAAGTGCGCATCAAATAAGACTTCTTCCTATATTCGTATACCTATTATAAGCTATAGTATACACTATAGAAAACACTTATATTTCAGAATTAATGAAAGCAAATAATTTAACCGCATTTAGAAATGTATAACACGATTAGGTAATGTAACAAATACATCCGCTTTCAAATGTAATCCTCTACAAAATATCACGCTGTTGGAAATAATTTATCGTGCACATGTTGGTAAAGAATGAAAATAGCTCCGAATACTCATCACCATACATAACCGGGATTCGAATGTGAAACCCATGGAACGTAAACGACGCAGTTAGTTTGGTCGTCGTGATGTCGCGTCGTAGGAAGAGTCGGTGTCATGATCATCATGTCGCGTTCCATCACTCGTCGACACGCTTGGCAATTAATCGCTACGCGAAATTGGTGAACATGGGAGAATCCTATAACACTGCCTAGGCATAGATTTTATGCGATGTGGACACTCTTTAGATTAAATATTTCATGTATGTTGTGGGAAGTGACAAATACATATCTTAGTGCGGATATATTTTTAAAATGAATTAATTTATTGAATTAGAAGAAATACTCTGCTCCACATATCGTAAACTTAAATCTTCAGCAGGAATAAAGGTCTTGTTTTACGTAACATCACGCACGGGATGCGTTGCATTACCATTTTCCACAATGCAATTTAAATGGTCGTAGTTACTTCGATATAGAAGTCTTCTTACTCCCAATTGTACTTCTTTCAGTAATCACTTATTACGATATTTTTGTATGATTATACTTTTGACAAGCAAATCAATTGTATATCGTCATTTTCTTAGATTAGGTATACGTAATGTTTATAGAAGTTTGCAAGGATAGAGTTGAATCGCGAAAGATTGCCAAGATGCGAATAGACGTAAAAGGATTTCTGCCACCCCATTTGATGGGTATTGGCATGAACTTATGTATGTATGTATAGTGCAGGAACTAAATAAAAAGTAAAAACTTGAAAACCATATCTTTATGTATGTAAAACTTTATCAAAAACCACTAAAAAATGTGTCTGATTTAAGTATATGTTTTGCATAAATAATATAGTTTTTGTATTCATGAATAATAATAATAATTTATTTCCAAATCAAACATAATAAACATCTATAATAAGAAACACAAAGTTTTAAAAAAAAAAGTACATATGTCCATACCTACATGAAATATTAAATCAAATCTCATATATTTTTTACAACTATATTTAGTAACCAACTTAATTTTATAATCAATCAAGTATATTACTTATCTGCAATCTGATCATTTAAAAAAATCACTAATCATTAATTTATATTTGGCTCCTTTTTGCACGACTACGAATTTTCTTACTCGTCTATCTAATGTTTGGACCAGTCTAGAATATCCATTGATAACGATATCTCTGATCCTAAAGGACGGGCGGACGGTGGAGATCACCTTAAACGTTATTATCATCATCAGTCACTCGGTAGTTTGACATCGTCAATGACAGAAGTTAAAACGCCACGATAACCCCTTAAGTACGTGTCTAAACAGTTACAGATAACTTAAACTACCCGTAATGACTCAGAACATTTCGCTGGGTTTGAATGTCTCATTCCGCATCTAAATTCTAAAAATATATCGACACGAACTTTTTACGGTCTTCCGAAACGGATATATGGACAGTTTGTCAAGCTATCATGACAAGACCGTTGCCCGATATATCGCACTGGTAAACATAACTGTCAACAGGATACGCATTACAAGCTTGTGGAAAAATGAAATCCGATCTAAAGACGCGTGGAATACCTGTCGCTTAGCACACAAAAAAATAGTCCATTTGACACTACCAAAAGCCAATATTTTGAAAAGTGTTTTTACACGAACTTAGATATAGGTATATAGGTTTCAAAAATAATTGCATCGGTAGGAAGTTTATTTTTTTAGAGTTATCTACGTATATGGTTATGAGTTTTTGACGTAAGACATATTATGAAAGATAAATTTATAGAAAAATATGATTAGTTTGTAATTCATATATTGAAAAGCATTTATTAAATTACTCATACACTTTTATATTTGTTAGATATTAATATGGTATTAATCTAGCTTGAAAGCACCTATGTGTTGACAATTGAAAAGATTTGCAAGTAAACTGCCGCTATTCGAGCGAACCGGTTGTCTTGTTTTCACTCGGATTTGTCGCATGAAATATACCGACGTTTCGTAAAAATACAGGACACGTATTCCCAAGTGCGTGTCTCCGTATTCATTATGTGCGTGTGTGCGCGTGCGCAGCGCTTTGAACAGCTGCCAGGAAGATGCGTTCTCCGTGACTAAACGAAACCAAATGAATGAAGTATAACGCTTTCAAAGAATCCATTGCCGAGCACGTTCTTTTATTTATAGGTCTTTTTGTAATATCATGTCGCCGTCTTTATTTTTCTTTGTCATATAACCCAGTTTGCGAAGTGTTTAATGGTACCAATTTTTACTCTTACAAAAAATAAATCATCTCTTAGTATTATTAAAATGAAACAAGAATAATCTAATTATATAAGTATTCTACCTTGACTTTTCAATCATGTTAAATGTGTGATCTCGTCAAGGATACATTATCTCATATATCCACCGGAGAGGAAGTAACTAATATGCATTACAATATATGATTTATTTATATATTTACAGTGAATTTCTATAACAAAATTGTTTAATTCTAATATATGACCAACGACTTATTACTTAAAATTACTATATGTTTACTAATTCCATTAGTTTTTCCTTCCAAACACAAATACATAATATTATTCTTTCTATTATTTCATGTTTTTTTTCTTTAAACAAGAATCGATATCACTTTCACGTACCCATAGAATATTATTATATCCCATATTTCAAAGCCATCCACGCATCATAACTGTATTTCTACAAGAATACATAGCAGCATATGCATAAGAAAATACAAAGTGGTAAGAAGATATTCATTCGATGATACACACAACCATTAGGGGTAGAAAACAGTGCATAACAAACTGTTCTTCTTCGTGACACATTTAGCGCCACCCCATTCACTTAACACTCGCTCTGCTTTTCTTATTTGCACTTCATCAAAAATACAACGGTGAGCCAATATCGTGGCTTCGTGGCGCACGGACACACAAGCAGGATTAGGGTGACGAAATGCGTTCTGTGAGTTGAAGGTTGGGAGATGTGTGTGCTTCAGCGTCTCTGCATTTTCTTTGGTTCTCATTATTTAGCTGGTTTAACTTCAATCATTATTCATAACTATATCCCTTCTATCTGATTATTTATGAAGAAATGGAACACACACGCCCCTTGTACAATCTCGCATTTATATTAGTTTTAAGAAACCATCAGGCTCGTTTAGAAAAACATCGTGCCTTGCAAATGAAAATTAAAAAAATACCATTCGATGTGTATTTGCGTAAAAAAGTATCTGGTAAAAATTTCATTTAATTTGAGCTTGTATTAATGGAGAAAAAAAATAAAAACTATGAAAAAGTGACTATTTTGGAAGTTTTGATTTAAAAAAAATGTCATTCGATGTGCATTTGCATTAAAAATGCATGATAAAAATTTCATTTGGTTCTAACTAGTATTATTGGAGATAAAAAATAAAGTCCCCCAAAATAGGCACTTCTTCATAGTTTTTATTTTTTTTCTCCATTAATACAAGATCAAAATAAATGAAATTTTGACCAAGCACTTTTTATGCAAATACACATCGAATAGTATTTTTTTAGTTTTCATTTGCAAGGCACGATGTTTTAGCGAACTTGATGGTTCACCTTAACTTGGTTTTCAGACCGTAACAAAATGTAAATACATTGTTAGGATAACGTGACTATGGAAACGTTTCACAAATCACACAATTTATACCAAAAATACTCGTATTGCAGCATTTATAAACGAATAAAATTTAGGGTCTATAATTGTATTTCTTCTTTTTTAAACTATTTATTGCAATTTTCGTAACCGAGCAGAGCAACTTTTACAATGTATTATTATTATTTATTCTGTTGAACTAAATATGCTTTTTTAATAAATATTATATTTATGCGACACTTATATCCAATAATGAAAATCTGTAGAGCGCACACAGCCACACACACACACACACACACACACAAACACACACACACACACAAACACACACACACACACACACACAATCTTCAATTTCGATCAACTATGTATGATTACAATACTTACTTATACTTCAACATAAAAAAGTGAATAATTGCGTAATTTTACGCTCATGGCAATGATTCTATATTTAAGATTTATTAAAATAAAACAATTATTTTTAGTAGTTAAAATTTACTTGTACGTTTCTTAAAACATGTTTAATATTAGTTTATGTGGGTTTGTTGTATTTCTACCATGTTTCTATATAAGTATAAATTCACACAACAAATGTGTGGCGTGTCTGTGTGTGTATGTGTATAGCGAATGGCTAAATGTACACTTACCGTAATCCGTAAATAGCGGGAACGTATCTGAATTAGAGATACGTTCGGTTTACGCTTCTACGTCTTAATTAAACGATGTAAATACGGTTATTGCTGTGCTGTGTTGGCGCATGTTGCCGTTGTCTCCAGCATTAATGTGTTTTCTGCATTAACTATGCAATTTTACGAATTCACCGTAAAATTTGTAAGATTATTATATTTACTTTGTTTTCCAACATTACTCGTGCACTCAGAAACATTGTAATTTTATTAAATTATCGGGAAATACATCATTTCATCAGGAAATCTTATATTTTGTATTATTATTTATAAATGAGGTAATAAAAAGGCATTGTAATAAAATGTTGTTATTTTCAAACAGTTATGAGTGATTGAAATGTTACTATTGATAGGTTATCGAAAATTGATAACTTTCTGGGAAAGTTGCAAACGTTAGTAACTTATGAATGTTACTATTATGGGCGATGACACAAGATCGACAATACAATTCACAAAATGCCAGCAAAACAAATCTGTCAAATGTCAAAATGATGACAAGTAATTATTCATTTTTATAGTGAAATAATTTTAATGAAGAAACCAGACAGGACGATTTATTTAAATTGTAGCTCCTATTATAGTTATTACTCAAAAAAGCACTTCGTAAATAAATAATCATTCGTATTTGAGACTGTCTTGAATCCCTTAAATCATTCATTCCTTCTACTTCTATGCCACAGCTTGCAGCAAAACATTTTATTTTTGTTTCATCATGTTTATAAATAACCCCATGTAACGTTGTGTTACATTAAATATTTCCGTGGGTGCATTTGGGAATCTTTAAACGTGATATATGAAGGTGAGTAAATTATACATTTCAATTAAAATAAACACTTCGAATTCATCGGAATCATCTCCGAAACAAAATAGATTTATTTGGTCAAGATTGTTATCGCATTGAGTTATAACAAGAAGAGAAAATTTAAATCGGAATGCCGTAAATAATAATAATAATAATAATAAAGTATGCGTTGTTCTGTGTCGTCATGAACTTCGGTATTAGAGACAGGCAAAGGCCAAACCGAAATTGAATTCAAGATAATCGTGATGGAAATCAGTGGGCAATCATTTTGTCTTTAACCTGTCTATGTTAAAGCGTGCCCTTTGTTTATGTTACGACTATCCCCTCTGGCGGCATACTGACATGGGTACCATAGAGTTTTACTCTTCTTATCATTATTAAAATTTGATATTTAAGTAAATTTAGATTATATCAAATCATATGTGATTTCTGTTGTATTTGATCATCATTATAGCTACCAATTCAATTGATACGTATTGCAGATTGTATATATCTAGGCGTTAAATTATTTATATAAAGTATAAACTAGAAAACTGTAAAACTCGTTTGGAATACATTAGTGTTAGTCTAGATATTTTAAATATCTAATTTGTACACATTAGAAAAGATAAAACAAATATTAAGGACCATAATTATTGATAATTTTTCGCTAGTTGTGCATAAGTTTTATTAAAAAAATAACACTTTTTTTGTTTGGGTAATAATGATAGTTCAGTACCTACTTTACAGTATCACTAGATATATTTATATTGATGTAGATGAATAAATTGTTTTTTTTTACAGCTTTAATACCGATGTTGGGTGATAAAATCGTTATGGGGGTCCCATAAGTGTTATATATCACAGAAACAATTTCACTATATTGTGTTCGAAGTACACTGGGTTGGGTAAAATGACATCGATGTTTGAGTGGCCCTGTAACGTGATATATGCGTGTTACCTACACTTCACACACATGCACACACGTGCATACATATTCTTGTTAAATACATGTAGACGGCCGGCGGCTGCGTGTGTCAGTATATGTATCTGAAACACGGCAGCGTTCAGAAACAAGCGCACATTACCTACATATACTCATTCGAACATCAGTACCGACCCATCAACTTACACTTCGATTTACAGTGGTGTCGGTTGTTGCTTGTAGTATGTATTTTATATTTATGAGTAAACATGGTTACAATTTATAGATTATATTAAATTTGGATCTTTCAGTACTATTTTGTTTCCTTAAGCGTTTATGATTTAGATATTTATACGAGAAGTCTTCTATCAATATGTATTTAATAAATAATCAACCTAATTTTATTAAAAGTTTAGCAATTTAAGTATTACGTATTTAATTAACATATTACATCGCCGCCACTGTCTACTTCTTTCCATTTCGATGCAAAGCTACACCATATGAAGAGAGCACGTAAATCATGTCAACGTATACAGGGTGTGTATACATGTTAACATTCAAATATCGTTCCCATAATGGGCTCATAATATATGATCTCGCGGTTAAGGGTTATGTCTCAAACATGAATGGAGGAATACAAAAAAAAATCACCCCCATTCCATTTAAACATATAACCATACACCGGATATGTTTTCGTAAAGTATTTATAAATTAAATATGGTTTTGTTAGCATTTATACATATAGCTGTCAGATGAGTAAACAGTTGGCAACGAGGATAGATTGTGGGATAATGAAGATGTAAAGAAATATTAGTTTATTATTTTAAAACAAGAGATAATACTATATCAATATTATGAAAATTTTCTTTATATGCATTTTCCATGATACAATTCTAATTTTAAATGTAATGTTTCTACGTGTATTCTGTCTACGGTATTTAATAATAAGTGCTGATTGAAAAAAACAATTTATTTTATTTTTTGTTAAGGTATTAAAATTATAATAAAAACATCGCAATCAAAAATAAATAATATTAATATATTCCTTACATGACACAACCTATAGCTTCAATTAAAATTTTCTAAATTCTCATAGTTAGATCAATGACAAAACTACCCTCCTAAAAATACCATGAAGATTTCTATCAAAAATTGATGTTCACGTCGATCCAACACATTTCTTGAATCGTACTACAGTGGTCCACTGCATTAATATTCTTCAGCAATACTGAAATATTTAAAGGAATCTTCCAATGGACTACTGTCATGGGGAGAAAGATAATCCTTATGGTGGGGCATGGTCGCCGTCAGTGGCGATGTAATCATGTGAATCCATCAATCTCCCAACGAATACGACAAGACATCGAGATATCTGAGAGATATACAGAATGCGCTTGATTATACGAAAATGATGATCATTGTTTTACTATCTACTGGGGGGTGCTTGACAATCACACACATCTATGAGCAAACGCTACGTGATCGGATCAATATTTTTTGTGATATTCTTTTTTATGTTTATGTCCACTTTCAGTTGATTGTTTAGATTCTCCAAGAAGCATTGCCATTACCATTTAACACGTATATACGTGCTTTAGCCATTCCAATAATTTATGCTATTTCAACAGTTTACGAATTTAATCAATCAATCAATCAATTGCAATAGATGATGACTAGTTAACCCATACAGACTTATAATGTATTAACAGTGTATTTCTTGTTCGGTATTTTTTAATACCTTAACAAATCTTTTAAAAATATTTTTTTCTTGGAAAATAAAAACCAAAAATGATATAAAAATTACTTAATCAGCAGATACTAATCTTATCTAAATTAACCATAATTAATGTTTTTACAAATTGCCTTATGGCTTATGCAATAAATAGCTATTGCAAAGAAGAAATGAAAGGCATCCTTAAAATAAGGAAACATTGAAGTTAATCAATATGGAAACAAGACACATATATTGCACATAATTCACTATATCTATTCTTATTCTCCTAATAAATATAACGGCAGGAACTTTACATCTAATATTTTTTTCTTGAAAAAGAAATATCACTGGTATATCCGATTCATCTCTTGCTATTCGCATCTGCAAACAAGAAAAACGCAAACGTTAGCAAGTATATTTCACAAAAAGATAAATTTACGTGATTTCCGTTTATTAAAAACGGAAAAGGAAGAAAACAAATTGTGAATGTAGAACTAATACGCAAGCATATATAAAGTCTGAGAAAAAAACAATTTTAATCTTTCCATTTTCCTCTTCGTCGAAACAAATCACACGTTTATTTTCGTCCCTCCTTTCCTAATTTGTTCGTTGGTGTTGCGTCTGTTCGAGGAGAAATGAAACGCCACATTTGACAGCTCGCCAAACGAGAACTAGTTGAAGAATGGTTTCATCATGAATAAATGACCCGGGCCCAAATCACACACGTTCACATGTTCACACACAAAACTATGTCATCTGCTAGTATGTGTGTGTGTGTCTATGTGTAGGTAGTGTGTTTGAATATGAATGTGTATAGGTTAGGCGGCATATCTCTCAATTACTGCCGAAGCACGATGACTGTCGATTCTTCGTTTCTCGTTTTTCATTTAGGCAATTAGAGAAACGAACACATTGATAACGTATATCGTTAGGGCTTTGAGCTCACACACTTGGTCATGTTCTCAGGGAGGCGGAGAATTTCTAACACGCAAATTGCAATAACATATGGGCATGAATGAATGTCGAACATCGAAAATACTTTTTTGAAACTAATTTGGGTTATGTGTGTTGCGTATTTTATAATATTATTAATTATATTTTCTTGCGAAAACGTTTTTAAAAATATACAAATGTAACAATATCAATATATTAATGTTGTTTAATAAAAATAAAGCTTATTTTCAATCATCACATTTTTTTCCACAATGTCTGGTAAAATTGAGTAATAATAAAATATTCCTGTATTCATAGTTTAGTTACAGTAGGTAATTTGAAAGTTTTTACAAATATTCACGAAATTGAGTATTATAGCAGAATATCCACTCAAACTAGAAATGGATATAAATACAAATAATCAGAAAGATATGAAATTAATGTTTTAAAATTAAAAAGTAAAATATCTCCATAAAATATACATTTTAAAATTTAAACCATGCTCTTTTACCATTACGTTGAATGGTAGAAGTAGAAGATGTAACGCAATATTTGTCTTGGTTAAATATAAAAGAAAAACATCCAATTATGCGAGCAGGTGATAAGAAAAGCTGCTAAGTACGTATGCTGAATTCTTCAATGAAATCGCTTACGACTGTGAAGACGAAAATAAGTACTTTTTCTCGTTCATGGTCGCTAAAGTGAGTTATCACTTTAATTTAACTTGGTTTTTAAGTTACGACAGCAATGCAAATATAGCATTTGTCAGTGTTCCTTCCTTGTGTCATTTTAGTCTTGTTCTGTATTCGGAACTCTTAGAATGAAAGATGATATACAGAGTTGAGCAGGTGTGTACACCGTGCAATATATAATTTTTACGAGCTCTTTTTTTCTTTGCTGAAAACGTGTATCTTATTTGTAAAACTATTTATAAATTTTACACTAGCCATCACCGTTTTGGCGTACTAACTAATAAACGTTACGAATTGTTGACAATAATTTATTACATTACATACTAAAATATATTTTGAGAAAATTGATCCGATTAAAAGCAAATGAACTTTTTAATTTAATTGACTAATGTCAAAAATTATTGATTATATCCTGCAAGGCTTCAATACAAATTTGTCTTTAATTAGTGCAACGAATGTTATGAGATAATTAAATTTATTAATGATATAGGTATTTTGTTAATACATTTGGAGTGTGTTTGAAATTGATTGGCTTACATTACCTAAATCAAAAACATTTCGGCAGCCAAATATTTGACATATCACATGAAAGTATAGTTAGTGGAATGATTTTGTCGTGTTGATAATATTGTATAAAGTAATATATATATATATATCCTGTTAATATTAATATAATAAGAAACATAATTTAATATTCTCAAAAAACTCAACAAATTATACTAATCTGTTAGTATCGTGAGATTACGTAAAAAAACATCGACAACTTAATTTCTAGCGAGAAATCATAACGGCTCTTTAATTATATTCTACCGAAGGAAAATGGTAAATAATTTGCAGTAAAATTTAGGAATTCCCTACAAGTTTCAGCGTGACAAATACTATGTGGTAGCGACACGAATGCCAGAAAAGTGGATTCATAGATATATAAAAACTGGATACTATATTCAGAATGAATGTATTTTATATAGGGCATTCCAGAGACTCATGGACTTTGGTAAAGATTGGAAATGTAATTCCTACAGGACGCGTACGCATAACGTTGACATGTTTCCGCTTATAAAAAATGCTCAGACATATCTATAGATTAAGTTAAATCCAGGATTTGGCCTATCTCTTTTAAACTGACGGGTGCAATAAGAAAGAGATAACAACTCTGTTCACGCTGAAATAGGCTACAGAACCATATTTTTCAATCTAAAAATCATGATCTATTATTGGGTTAAGAAATCAGTTAAGTGAGTAGGGAATAGCATTTTAGATTTTCTATAAAATAGTACAGAAAATTGCTTAGTGCATCGCTTGGTTTACGTACATACGTATGTGTAAACTGGTTAAATCTCGATCTCAAATGTATTTTTTATAGTAAGTTGTGATCAATAAAGTTTGAGGGACACCGCTTTAGAATAACTGAAGTAAAATATCGATTTACTAGTATGCCACTTAATTTTATGAAAATGTACAAAGCTTACTACTTACCCTACTTCATTGTAATTGAATTGATAATGTGTACACCTATATGTATGTACATACATACATATCTAGAAGATATAAGGAAAAACAAAATCACCAGATGGTAACTTGAGCACCATATTTTACTGACCATCAACCAAGGATGTGAAGGGAGATGATGTATTTTTGCTCAAAAACTTTTATAATGAATTTTAAAATATTGTTTGCATTATGATCTTTAAATTCGTTGAGGAATTTCATCGTGATGTTATTAATTTAAAAATAAGACGTTTGCTTTTAAAATTAAGAATTAAGATATTATCATAAATAATGTCAATTTAGTTGTGGTAGGGTTTTAGGTAAAAATGATTTAATAAAATAAAAATAATTCATCTAGGGTTCTTATCATTTGAAAAACAATATTTATAATTATGTAAGATGAAGATTCTCAAAACGACAATTCAATTATATGCAATCAATACATTATTCTCCATTCTATCCACTTGTTTTAATATCTATAGCTAATGTTGAGTGCGACCGTCAACCTTGATTAGTCAATGTTTGGGTCATGTTAGCTTGGTTTGGAGAAGCCGAACCGACCGGTTGCCAATACATAAATAACGTGGTGCATCAATTTAGGGGTGAATGGAAATTAGTCAGTATGACTGTCAACCTAGCAGCCTGCTGCTTTCATCTTCCCTCTTATATACGTATGATACGATGTAAACCATGTTTGCGGAAATTGCATGTTGCTAATTGCCCTGTCCCCAATATGTGCTATCTCGTACTTGTATACCGAATATGTATACATCTGTATTCTTTCCATTAACAATAATATATGTAAATGACAAAAGATGTTCTTGTGATAAATCAATAAACTGTAAATAATTGCGTGTGTATACGATTGCATTTGATTTCTGGCACACAACATCAACAAAATGATGTTCGTGAAATATTCACGCGCCAATTACACGGTCGCGTCATGCACTCGTTCACGCACAGTCACGCATCTTGTCACGCGTGTGGGACGGACGGGACGTATGCGCGCGGACATCACTCATTTCCACATGTCAAGTGCAGAACTGCCTACAGGACATAAGTGCAAACACACTATGAAGTGAGCACATCCTGCTATATATACACATGCGACATACGGCATGTTTTGTTTTAAGCTTTAATAAAATAAATACTCAAACTTATTAAAATTTTAATGAAAATAATTTTTATTTCATGAAAACATATTTAATTGCAATTTGAGTATTAAATAAAACATTTAATTTTTTCAGAAATTCTGATTTAAATAACGTTATTCTTCATTAATAGATACAGTAATAAACGATGTCCCAATCCTTATTTCATCGTTGAAGGGTGGAAATTTTAATTAGAAATACTGAAAAAGAAGATCAAAATCAGATGCAAACTGAAAGTCAATATATGAAATAAACTTCGCATATTGGCAATACTATATAAATATGCCTGGTTATAATAGTACGCAAGTTTAAATTAGTTATTAATATTGTTTAGAATATTGCAATCATTAACGTTCCTTGTGTGTGAAATTCAGCATAAAATAATGCTTCATAAATTGTGTGATTGCAGTTAATTGTAACACGTGCATATGTTGTTTGGTTGAGTATTTAATATAGTATACATTTGAAGGGCACGCACTGTGAATGCGGAATATTGCAAAGAATGATGTGTATAAGCGATGATAATCATTTAATAATATCGTAACAGTAGAAGTGACGGCAGCAGTTGGCACTGAAAGTGATATATTCGGTGGCGTCTGTCATTAGACCCTCGAGTTATGAATATATTCATACGGGTCACAGCGCTGGCATTAATTCTCTTTGCTTGAATTATGTATCACAGGATGTGTAATATACTAGCCAATCTGTTCTATCCAACAAAGAATATCACACTGCCTGAAGATACACTTTCAGAAACAGTTGGGGAAGAAGTCTAGTGTTCGGTCAATTTGACAAGTTGATGCCACCAGTAAAACTTGAACAATGCCGACGCTTGTATTTCAGAAACTAGAAAATAGAGGTTTTCATTTTTCTATTATTTTTTGAAATTGTCAATAGTACAATAAAATTGATTCCAATTACTGTTTTTGTTTAGTTTATTATTGAAATCACATTTGAAAATTACGAATTTTATTTTGCAATATAAGTAGTAAACAAATATATTTATCACTAACAATTTAAATCAATGTTCAATTTACTTTCTTATACTAAGTAACAAGAAAGTATTATAATCATAACAAAAATCTATCTTGAGATTTTAACGGAAATACACGTTTTAACGTTCCTTGAAACGAGCCTGAATATTTTTAGAAAGACGTCTGTGTGTTTGTGTATGTATGTTTGAGCGCCCTACAGCCAAAACTGTTAAAGGTAAAATGATGAAACTTTAAACTTAAGATTTGTATACGACTGGAAAGAAAACGTTTTATATTTGAAAAGAATATTCAAACCGAAAATGCCTGTTTACTCCAGTAATTTTTTACATTTTCTGCAATATCTCCGAAACGACTGCAATTGCAGAAAAAATTGTAACAATTAAAATTAAAGATATTAATATTTTGCACAACATTTGTTTAAACATTTTCTTCAGAAAATATACCAGTTACAAGAAAATTGTTATGGAAATGCTTAATTTTTTTAGTTATGTTGCCGTAGATATGGAAAATTATATTTAATAAATCGTTGCGAATAAACCTGTCAATTGTTTAATAGGAACATAAAATATACTCAAATAATTTAGGAATATTATTGGGATTATATAAAAAGAAGTAAAGAAAATTATTTTAAATATTTCATTACGCTATAGTGAAGATAGAAATTAAAAATATTGTAAATGACCAAAATTAATTACGTTATTATATTGGAATACTCTTTATCAAGTGAATAATAAATAGCCTTCATACGCCTATTTATTATTTACTATCTACAAGAAGTATTTATAAATATTTTTTTTAAAGAAAATAACAATATATAAAATTTGTCAAAATTCGTCGTAATTAATAACGGAAGATTAACTGGTGACAAGCAATCTTTAATTAATATATTTTCAATGCATTCATGGTAAATGACGTATTGTTTCCTTATGATTGGTTCCGCTTTCGTATATACCTATGCATTTTACGGGTGTGTTTCTGGTACCTACATGTATTGTCTGCATACATGTGTTCATATGTCACCGCCCACTGAGTATGCATGTGTCAGTACGTGTTGCCGAGTATGCAATAAATTAATTAGTTAATCGATCACGTATAGCTGACTAATTGATGTTTAAATTAGTATTGACACAGTCCATTGAATTAGCTATACATGCAGTTTTAATTACGTGTCTTCGTCCCAAGACAGTACTTGCTTGTTGCAAACTAATCATTATTTACATGCGTGTACTAATAATTATATTTTGCGGAAGAGACTGAAATTCCTAATAGAATCATTATTTAGTTGAAGTATTTTATTAAGCCTTAAAAAATACGTTATACTGCATAGAGGAGTGGTTACTCAAAAACAATTATGAATTTTGCATTAATATGTTGATATATAAGGCTCAAAAATTTAATAGTGCTCATTTTATTTCCAAAATCTGTAGAAAACCATATTATTTGTAATGAATTGAGTTTCCTTATTAGACGGATTATTTTAAATCGCAGTGAAGTTAGCGAGGAGTCGCTCATGGCGGGATCTGTATAGTCCTACCGCTCAATGAAGTCGTAGTCAAGATATTGGTATTTAAAACTGCACCCCAATTCATAGTTTTAAGACACCTCAAAGTCTATGTATGACTTTAAGGCTAGTTTTAAAGAGTGAAGAAGTGAAGATTCTTCTTATAATGTAACATAGAATAAAAATTATTCTATAGGTATTTAGTTCTCTTTCTACATAATTTGATATTCATTGAATTGAATTATTATATTTCTATTTGAACAAGAACCATTATTACCCCGTTCAGTGAATTGCCCAACTTGGAATACCAGACAAATTTATTAAACGGTTCACAAAGACATCTATTACCATACCAAAGCGGTATTGTTTTAGCTTTGAAGCTTCTGCGTACGTTGTATTATAATTCATGGCACTTGCTGACCATTACATTCCCGTTACCTATTGAAGGTTCTCGTATATCTAATACAGGGAGATTCGATGCGAACACATATTACGCAGGAACCATAATTTTAGTTACTCTCTTTATGCTTCCTGACGGGTATGGCCACAGGAAGTGACATTAATTGTTCGAACGGGTTCCCGGAGTGAGGTGGTTTACCAAACAGCGGGATACGCAAGAGTGCGTACCCTACATATCTATTCGCGCATCTACGCTTGCAAACAATGGCATTTGGTCATAATGGTATTTTTGTTCGATGACAATTTACCAATCGATTTCAGCATTTAAAATTTGCATATTCATATATTTTATAAATTGTTTTATGTATCTATAATTGGATATTGATAGAGTTAATTTTTTACAGTTGACTTGGTATAAAACAATTTGGTAATTGAAAATAATGAACATTTAAAATTATTCACAGATGGCTGAATCTATCATTTAACTTTTAATTGCTTCAAATTCTATAGATCTACTTCCAAATAGAACACTGGGGATCAAAAGTAATGGCCTATGACTAAAATATGCTACACGGTGCAGATCCCCTGTTCGATGTCATTCAACAGTCTTCTTCATCACCTTTGTTAAGTGTGCATTTTCATTTATAAAAAATAAACAAGACCAATGAGGTGTATACTGTAAGATACGACATTACATAGAGGAAGCAGCAAGGTTGTGTAAAAAAAGAATGAAGAAGCGAAATTTCATAAAAATACGAGCGAAGAAATTATAAATATTTGTTACTGGTAAAAGTAACTAACAAAAATGTATATAATGTGAATAATGTTTTTCAAATGGTTAATTTTAAGTACGCAACGTCAAGCCAATTAAATTAACGCTGCAATCACAACAATTAATTTTTAAAACAATATTCTGTGAACAATAATGTTGACTGTTAGACTTCTGCTCTGATTTGTAAATGCAATATATCTTCAAATTTTTATTCTTGTTTGGAGAACTACATCGAGATGAATATTCTTAAATTTTTTAATTCGAAAACCACTCTAGATTTAGCAGGATTAAAATTGAGTTTTAAAAACATATATATCAATTGTTTTGATATACATCACATACAATGGGCTTACATTCATTTGTGCAGCTCCATTTCCTGTGGCTTGAGATCATTATCATTTCCATGCAATTCCTAAAGTACGTGATAGTGATTAAGTGGTCGCTTCGATAAGGTACCCAAATGCAGCAACCTTCGGACCGATCATCCTTGCACTTATTAATTCAAGTTGACAGCTTTATTATGTTTGTAATTTAAAGTATTCAAAAGATCCCCGGTATTGGTTCCATTGTGCCTTTGATTTCTTATTATAGATATCGCTTTCAAAAGACGTATCATCGGCAACGGCCTCAGCTAAGGACACACGTGCACACTTTGACTGCACCTTTTTATACAAAAATTTTAGTCAACTTTATATACCCCTGTATCTGTTATTGGCAGCCCTGACATGTACTGAAGAAATTGTATATTAAAATTGCAGGGGATCACATTTTTAAACAAATTGATTTTACGTATCTCCAATTTAAAAATAATTTAAACATTACAATTTTTATATTTGTACTTAGTTCATATATTCTTAACATCAGATCATCGTATCAATAGCATAAAACATTAATGCATGTATAGTCCTTTCATTTATAATTACTTTCGACGATGTTTTATTTTCTTTCACTAAGTATATTTTTGCGCAACAATTTTTTTTTTATTCGACTTAGTTTCCAAGAATAATATTTTATTGTTCATTTTAGCTACTGCTCAATTTAAGAATTTTAATTAATATTTACATCCGAGTTTGAAAACTTTTAATTGCTGGCTTTTATCAGAAAAGTTTATGTTATTTATTATTTTGAAATAGCACAAAAGTTATGGTTTCATACTTTGCTGCAAAAGTACAGAGCCAAATACTAATTGCAACATTTTTCTTTCTTTAGTACAGCAAATTTTTTAAGTAAATAAAGTTTTTAATTATGGCTTGGCATTTTATCTCTAACAATAATTAAATTAAAAAAAAAATCCTATATCATACATATATTTTTAGCCGACGGAGGTAATATCGAAGAGCTACAGCTTTCGGTCGTGTATTTATAAGTTCATCGGATTAAAAAATGTCTAAAAGAAGCAACGACCTTAAATATTAACTTTAGAATATTCTTGAAAATGCCAATAAAAAGCATTGGTTAGAAGAATTAACAACTAATTAAAGAATTTCATTCATTGTAATTAATATCTAAATCATTTATTTCTTAATTTAAAATTAACACATATTAATACACATCTATTTAAATTTTCATTCCTACCTCTGTCTATGATGATGTAGATAATTTTAATCGTAACAATACATTTTGTTTCTAAGTAAAACTAAATAATTACACAATTGTCAAAACGTACTGTACGATGTCGTAAACACATCAAACATCCTCTGGGAATGTCCACCAAGCATATGGATGACAAGAACGTAATGACCTATTGTCAATTAAAATCCACTCGCAATAAATTTTAAAGATGCAACGTTTTTCTTATGCCTCCTCTCGATATGACGTTACAACGTTGCGTTTACGTACACGTCGTTAATTGTGAACGTCTTGGGACCACATCTATGACCATATAGGTCTACAAATGGCACATAAGTCATACACTGAGTATATACGCACATACACATAGTTACATATGAAAAACAACAAGCTCTCGTTCGTTCCAAGGTTGTGCATTGTCTAGATTCCGTAATAACTCGCGATATGAGATATAGTTCATAAAACAACAATGCTATGTTCATTGTTTGCTAATGGATGAACTCTGTTTTGTATATGATATAAGCAACGCATGCGACAGACGAACGTAATTATTTGCGCTGCTGTCTTCCAACAAACGAGCGAAGAGTTACATATCCATGTCAATGGACGTTTAACTAGAAAACGTTCATTTTTTTTCCTTAGATGATATTCCAAAAGAATAAATCACTCGAGGTCTATATTGAATATAGAGACATCTTTTAATAACCAAACCCATATTTTGTGGTAGGGTATTTATATTATTTGGTATTAGTGTCCTTATTGTTACACCTGGCTGTCTTATTGTTTTTGTTTCAAATCCTAAGTATTATATATATAACGTTTTCAAAAAATATATATATACGTTATAAGTGTAGAATTATATAGATTTGTATTAAATAAATAAATCCAGAGTCGTTTTTGATATCAATAACTTTCCGTAGAATATCTGTGCGCCACTGCTTGAACTTAAATCACGAAAATAATACGTATTTCCTAATATGTGGTACCACAAAATGAAACCCCGAAATACATATTAAACAAGTGACTAAAGTACTGCGCAATGAATATTTCATTTTCGGTGTTTATGTGTGATTTCCCAGCGCATTCAGAAGATTCACTGTCTCGTTTCTCTATGTACGTTTTTCAACCACATACTCCAACATTCACACATACATTGCCACACATTTAACTCGTGGTTCACCAATGTAGCTATGTATGTATGTATGTATGTTCATCTCGTCCTTATTCAATACGTATGTCACGTACGCTGAACGCAGTAGCGTTATGCTGACTGAAATGTAACGACCATATTTATATATCGTTTGGAACTTTTCATCAGGCTTAAAAGTCAGCTGTGGAATTTTAATATTCTTTACCTCTCATTCTATATTGATATTCATTTTATTTTTAATTGTTATTTAAAAAAAAAAGCAATAATGATTGGTATACCTGCGAAGCAACTTTTACACATTAACGCAGTGATGAGAATTTAAAGAACTGATTTAAAATAAGTCTTACAGTTAAGTTTTATTCATATTTGTTTTTTAAGCAACATGAGAAGATGAATATAGAATTTAATACCATTGGTAAGTGCAGTCAACTCTTCATCATGCGCACTCTCTCTCTCTCTCTCTCTCTCTCTCTATATATATATATATATATATATATAAAAACTAATTAATTAATTAATTACCTAAAGTTACGGAGATGTACCTCACAGTATACGTTGCCATTGCAAAATTAAAATAATTATTCTTGGTAAGTAAATACAAGCAAAAATAATAATTTTCATGTTTTATGGTAATGGGTTTTCTCCGAAAACAATACATAATTTTATGTTATTCGTCAAATACAAAAACTGACTAAGGGTTAACGCTTTTTTTTTTCTTCAATTAAATTGATCTTAATATAATTTCGCTTCAATTAAATATCAGCCAAGTCGTCAATTTCTGTAATACGATGGATATTGAATCAAAATCAACAGAACTTAAAATTGAATCATTTTCTACCGAGAGAAGAACGCGGACTAAGTGGCCGCCAGTGCATTAATGAAAATCAATAGGTTTAAAAATCAATTAGTGATAAGGTAACTTCTATTTATTCAATTAAAAAATGATACTCAGACCAATTTAAATTTCGTTGTTATATCTACTTAATAACGAAAGCATTCGAGCAGCTTGTTATTGTATGGAGCAGAAAACGAAATGCACTACCTATTCTATTTAAAATAATGATAATAAGATACGGGCAGGCGACATTCTACTTAGCGTCGTGGTATAATGGCATGTTGCAGCGTGAGAGCACTGCTCTATAGTAGCTATTAGGTGTCCGAGATGAGGAGAACCGAAAAGTGATACTGTCGTTTGGTCCATTGTCATCGGGTAATGGAGTATCACGTGATACTTGTAACTTTGCTCTGAACGTTTATTCATATACCTATGAGACGATCGACTATAGAGTTTCAAACGTTTTCACGCCTTGCTGATTAACAATGATTTTATAAAACTTTATTATAGTTTCTGAGCTGAATTTATTAAAAGTGTTCGAGATGTTTATCTACAGTAGCGTATTTTTAAAATATCATTTCACAATATTGGTACAAAAATGCATACTTTTGCTAAACGTCCATCATTTCTAACAATTGTGAATATTCAAACTGTACAAATATTCGTTTACGATAAGAATTTTTTCGATGTGCTAATTGCAGTAGTATTTTCATTCTTTACTGGTAATTTATATGTTTGGTAAATAATATTTGATATATAACTTTTTCACCTAGATAAGTTTCGTTCGTCGAGTGCAGATTCAATAGTTATTCGTGTGATCCTAAATGGGAGAGATATTTTTAGTTGAAAAGGAATTTCGAAACACGAGTTTTTTCTTACCATATTAATTGAATTACACTTTCTTTGCTTCCTAAGGTTTCTTCGCATATACGTGCTCGCATTCCATAAAAGTTCCATTCCTTTTTATTCGCTCTTTTATCGTTCTCAAATATAATTCTTTCAAACAAAAAAATTCTCATTTCTTTGAATTTTGTTATATGATTAAATTCTTGGATTTATTATATATTTTGCTGATTAATTAATAATTTAAGCACAAAATAGCTTGTAGTAATATGGAACCATTACGAAAATTAGTATTTGCTAATCTTGAATAAATGCGTCTCTAATACCTATAGGTTTCTGCAATAACAGATAATTTGCATTTGTATTTGATGTATTGGTATTTCAAACAGTTATCGTGAGATTAATTTTATATTTAAAATTGAATCTATCTTCAATATATATGTACCTTTACGTTTCATAATATGTACATATATTTTGTTAATACTTTATTTCAATACTATTTGATGAGTAGCAAACTAACAGCAGTTGTACATTTAGTTATTATTATAATTTTGTATATAAATCAGTATTTAAAATACTTTCTATCAACCAAACAAATAACGTTTGCTCTTGGCTCCCACACTTGAAGTTATTATCTTTCTCCTAAAACGTTTTGAATCAATGCGTAATTCTTTGGAGCAAAACATATTCTTCTCTGTGTATTAAAAATGTATCTTCTTTATAATATATGTAAGCTACATTACGCCGGAAATATAAAGCATTTCGTTATCGGCATAGTTTAGAGGTAGAACTTTGTATCATTAAATTCGCATTTGTATAATGATGGTATTGCCAAATATTCACTTACAAAAGCCAGATGTTCTCTTTAAATATTTATTCCTAATAATTTAGTCGTTTGTTTAGCTTAATGCCACACAAATTGTCTGAATATCAACTAAATATATCGGGAGGCCATTATGGTAATATTGTTACCCAAATTTCCACAACATTCGAGTAAAATCGAAACTAGGCCGATGAAGTATACGTAAAACTTTTTGTTCAAATAGTATGGCCTGGCAGATCTTTTTCTAGCAGATAATTTATTGGTTTCTATACTTCCTATATTTATCGAATAATTGATTTCAGCAAAATTTGAAAAAGAATATATATTATTCAGAAACAGAAATTTACAACAAACGATCACTTTTATTTGTCAACAATTATTTTGGGTACTTGTTTAATATTGTTTAATTTATAAAATATATTTTTCAAAAGTAATATCTGCAGAAGCAATGAATATAATGATTGATTCATTTTTTACTTTATATATTCTTAATCAGGCACATTAGAGAATATTTATCAAAAATGTTTGATTCTACAAAAGAGACAGACCTAGCATGTAATAACTTAAGGTCTCTGTACCTTACGAATAAAAAAATACGGCCCTGAATTCATGATTAATTCAATACTATATCGCGAAGCACCTGGTTTGGTAAACTAAATGAATTCCACTGATTCCGTCAATAAATCCGCAAATTCGAACATCGCAGGTGGTCCCACTCCTTATCCGGATATCAAACTATTACAAAAAAGAACTGAAATATAACTTGTTTCTTGCTAGTATCTGCCGCACAGAAGTATTTTTCTTATTACAGAAAAGTCACCGGTAGCATAGTATGTGGGTGTACTGAATTCATAAATAAGCAACACAAGTCCTCTGTACCTATTAATAGTAAATTTCTTTTTCAATTGCATTGAATTTATACAGACATCGTGCAGCTTTTCAATTGAAGGATATTTTATCCTTGATTGCAGTAATGAACTGACTTAAAACTGAAGTAGGTAGGCGATGCAAATGCCCTACATATATCATTTAATATGAAAGGTGGGCGACAGAATGACTTGTATATTTATATTGTTAATCTTTATTTTGTTTTAATTAACTTTGATATAAGTGACATTTTATACAGTCTATTATCACTAATGCCCCGTTTCACAACTAGCATTTCGATGTAAGAACTTATTTTGTATATATCCCTACAATATAAATAATCTTTTACAAATATATCCAATTATATAAGTTCTAGAATCATGATAAATTTCATAATCGTAATTTCGTAATAGCCAAATTTATTACGGATGAACTATATTGAGTACCATAACAAACTTGTTTATTTTCGGTAAAAATAACCATGTGGACCGCTTTGACTAAATATTCTTTATTCTCGCGTATCTAATTTTTGATTTATTATATATAAAGCATCGATTGTGTAGAAATAACTATTTCTTAAATACATAATTCACAATTTTCAGAGAAAAATATATGACAGAACAAATAAAATGAATAATTAATTTCAATTAGATATCTAGATGGATGGCTGCAAGCCATTTCGTAATAATAAATATTTAAGTTTGTGTCGTTGAATCCCCAGCTTGTAAATATTAAATTGAAAACATTATTACTTTGTCGACAAAACAAAATCAATAGAACTGCAGGTCCGGATCATAAATAATGTTCATTAAAATGAAGCTTTCAATCGTGGATGACTATTTACAGTTGTCTTATGTCATAGTATTGTTTCATTGTATATACTTAGAAATATCAACAAAATTGCCTGTACTTGTTTATACACTTGTCATGGCCTACTCGTTTCAGTATTTTTCAGCATATTATTGGCGCAGACTGAATATTGCATAATAGAAAAAGAAATGCAATCAATAGCTAGTTAAATGATCAATCCGTTAATATATTGCAGCTTTTAAAAATCTAAGATGGATTAAACAAAAATTCGGTTAGTCATTGGATTATGCAGTAATTATGAAGCTCCTATCTGATTATCTATAACTTGCTAGTTCTACTTTTACCTATTATTCATGATTAAGCCAAATTACTAACTACAAATAATTAAAGGGTAATCGAATAATGGACTAAGTTTAGATTTTTTTTTGGGAAACTAAGTCGACCAACCAAATAACCCAAAATCAAGTAACCAGATAATTGTAAACAAGTAATGACGATGTTTGACATATCTATCTAACCTATGTTCTTAAATTGGATGTAACTCATTTTGCCTTACGGTCAAGATTCTAAATAATTTTTCTCCTATTTAAAACCGTGTAAAAGAAAAAGGTCAATGAGTAACCGTAAAACAAAATGAGTCACACCCATTAAATTAAATCATAACTTTTATAATTTTCTTTTAAATTTAAAAACATTTCTGTACATACTCATCACCAGAGGCGAAATTCCAAAATTTGGCAAAGAAGACACTAAAAAGCGTAATATATGTCAAAAATAAACAATGTTTGGAGAAAGGCTCATCATTGTTGTTTCGAATAATATCTTCTTTATGAACAATTTTCACATGAAGTATATTTTAGACAACTTATTTTTCTATAAAGTAAAAAAAAAAATCCATGCAAATAAAAGTCATTATTCCAATGGAAAAGTTAGGAGATTCATTTAATAAATATCGTTTATCCCAGCGCTTATCTGCACCCATGACGCTCGCTACACTCAATGTCTACACTAAAGCGGCGGTAAGCGGTTAGTTTTGGCGGGAACGCCTACAGTCGGGTTTGTCGGGCCGCAAATAAGAAATTCGATTTAGAGCTCGTTGAATAATTCATGTCTACAAACGAACAGAGACCGAACTACGTACTGTGGCTGCGATGCCGGCAGCACACAGACTTTACAACATCCAAAGACAATTGTTTGTTGCGATTCGCTATTTTTTATTAAGTGGCGTCCATTGCAATATGGCGACCGTAAATAATGAACTTTTCCTTTAGTTTCTTTTTGATTCTGTTTCAGTTGTTTTATGTTTAGAAATCCGCAACAATGGAAACTGCTTCTTAATTAGATTGCGAGAGATATTTTTCTCTGCAGCTTTACTGTATAGCTAGTACGTAGGTAATTTACGTACTGGCTCTGGTAAAAGAATGGTCGTTATCGTTAGTGTATTGCTGTTGTACCTTTATACATATACGCCTATTGGTACAACATTTACGCACGTCTGTGAGAGAGTGTGTGTATTGGCAACGGTACCTCTTTTGGAACCGCCGCGCTGCTGCTGGAAGCAGCAGACACTGTTATTAGTGCGATATTTTTAAATTATATCTTAAATCGAATTTCAGTAGCGTAGATACAATACACGGCAGAGTGGTATCTCCAATAGCTATTAAAACACTGGTAATAATCTGCTAATTTATTATATGGCCAACGTTTGACTTCCAGGGATGGAAGACGTTAATTTATTTTTGTATAACATAATTGTTAAATTTGGCAATCTTCATAAACAAGTTTCTATATTATCTGCAGCATCTCAAGTACATAATTTAATCTCTTTGGCTTTATTCAATCATTACAACATATGTTTATTTCTGTGTCAAATACTTTATTAATAATAAAGAAACTTAGAATTTTGAGTGTACGAACTTGATATATGAACATTAATTTCCAATATGTTGGTTTCCAAAAAGTAGTTAATAAGCTAATATTTAAATGATGTTAACTCTAAGAAGAATTATTGTAGTAAAATTCTTGGTAAATTACGAGTAACCTTTCTAGAAAGCGCTTTGGATTTATCGACGTGATTTTATGATGGGCAGTCTAATATTTTCCTACATCACATTTTAACCCACCCACCGTTTAAATAATTATTTATAGTGATAGTGTGTTGTGTATTCTGCATTGTGAACGTATGGTACTAAACGCCTCTAATAGTAAACGGAAGACATGCTTCTGCATAACTTATAAGTCGAGATGGTTGCCTTATCGACGGGCGCTGATCGATAGCTTTACGAAATGGCATTAATCAAAGTTTATTACTTATTTAAGGTGCATGCACTACCAGAAAGGTCATTGCAAAATATTTTACCCATTTCCTACAACTTTCATCTATTTCTAAAGATAATTTAGTATTATCAAAACCGCTGAGTATGACCGAAGAAATAAATATAGAATATCTGATGTGGCCAGTGCATGACTTTCTAATACATTTTTAGTAGAATTCTAGATGTTCTGTCACATATGTTAAGTGAATTTTTTCCACCAGCGATCATAGAATTTAAAAAATCGCAACAATTTTATTCGCTTTATTCTGATCGTTGTATTTTATTTATAAATTAGAAATTCCTATCACTTTTATTCTAAATATGAATTCGAAATCTATTCAGAGTCTAATCTGTGGCCCTTGAAAGTAGTTTGACAAGAATCGCGCTTTCAACCTAATCTTTATTTGTGGCGATGCGATGGCACACGATCGATGTGACTTTTATCATATGCCCGGGAATCAGGCAAAACGCATACGCCGGTTGCTAAGAAACAAAAGAGCCTCTACCACACCGTGTGCAAACCTGAAATATACGTCCACGTCCGCCCGTCGCCCCCTATAAGTTTCGTATTATCAGCTCGGTTCACGGAAGTTCTCGTACATCTTATATCTATCCCTCTATTTTCAAGTCGTATTTCAACTGTTATCGTTGCACATCATTTGCTATTTACCATCTGTGAATTCAAGAACGCAGACATACGGAAAAAGTTCTTTTCCTGTAATACGAAGATATTATACCTATATATTCAACTGCTGTAACGTACGTATTCTAATGCTCCTAGAGTTCAGACGTCTACAAAGTTGTATTTAAATCGATGCAAATTGATTGACATTTTGGTTTATGTGCATAGTTTGACAAATTTAGTTAAATATTTGGTTGTATTGATTTTCGTTTCTAATGCAATAAGAGAAATGTAAAACTAAGCAGAATGAGAAAATTTCAATTTCATATAAATGTTTATTTCAGTCCTTTTTACTTTCTTTTACGAAGTATAAGTAAGTATTGTAATCACGAAAACAAAATTCTCGAAATTTTAACGGAAATACATCTTTTGACCTTCCCTGAATCGAGTCTGACTATTTTTGGAATGGCGTCTGTGTGTGTGTGTGAGTGTGGCCGTGAGCGTTCTACAGGCTACACTGTTAAATATAAAATTATGAAACTTTAAACTTAAGATTTGTATGTGTCTGGGAGGAAAACCTCCTATTTTTGAAAAGCATATTCAAACCGGAAGTGCATGTTTACTTGAGTCACTTTTTGCATATCTTCGAAACGGCTGCACTTACAGTAAAATAGTTACAATTAAAGTTAAAGATATTAATGATTTGAACAACTTTTGTTTGAAACATTTCTTCAAAGAGTGTACCAGTTACGAGAAAATTACTATTATCCTATTTATATTGCCATAGTTACATAGATATAGAAAATTATATATATATATATAATAAATCGTATCTACTATGTATGTCAACTGTTTTAAATATTCAAATATTTTGACATTTAACATTTATTGTCAGTGTCACAAATAAGTTTAGTGAAAAACCGTTACAAAGGTTAGTAAATAATTTAAAATATTATATATAAATATTTTCTCTGGTTTAAAGTTAATTTGAAAACTAAAAAATGCCCGGCCACAATAATTTTTAATAATATGTAATGAATAATGATATTTTCTTTATACTACTTTAAAATCCAACATTTAAAATCTAAAATGCATTTTTTTTCTTTGGAAATCTGACATTAAACTAACTTTACAATTTTATTGGACAATGAATGAAAATATTTTCTTGAAATTTAAACATTTTATATTTTTATTTATATACTATCAAATCTAAATATACTGGCTACGTAAAAGAAAGTTTAGGGCCAACACATGGCCGATGTTTTTTTATTACAACCACTCTTTCAATCCATAGCGTTATTTGCCACAGAATCTGCAATTGCAAGCCTTGTATATATTTGTTTGTTGTACTATAGAAGTTATACTGCATTGCCAATTATTATCTATTAGTAAAAATACATATTATATTAACTTTTATATTATTAATAACAAAACAAAGTTCAATTATTAAAATAATGGAAAAGGTAATGATACATATAAACTATTGACATTTACACAATTCAACTATTAATTATCCCTTAATAATTCCGCTTTCAAATATCGGTTATATTGTATTAATGAAACATTTTGATTAAAACTTTAATTAATCTTTCAACATTATGATGTGAACTATTGTTTTATAAAAATAAATCACATTGTTGATTTATAACTAACATTTTACTGTTGGAGGCATGTACATTCAGCAATAATATTACATCCGCATATGATATATACATAATGACTAGATATATTAATTGATATTGTAACTGTAACAGCATTTTCTGCATATAACATATTGTCTGTTATTGTAGCGTTAATTTCATTTTATATATTTATATATATATATATATATATATATATATATATATATATATATATATATATGTATATATATATATATATATATATATATATATATATATATATATATGTATATATATATATATATATATATATATATATATATATATATATATATACATTTTTACAGTGTAAATACGCAATATGTGATATTGACAGAAACGTTCTACGGATGAAACGAAGCTAGATAATTACAAATAATGAACTGGGATATAGTAGTCGTAATTAAACTAATTAATAGTGAGCAACCATGTTTTATTTTACTACAGCCGAAATATCACAGAGCAGTTGTAGGAAATTAATGACAAACACATGATGATCTCTATGGAATTGAATGATCTATCGTCACTTTTTATAGCAATAAAAGAATAGATATTACCTATTGTTTCATTCTTTTCATATTTTTATACCGGACGTTCCAGTCAATTTATGATACAATATCTCAAGGATATTTTTTTATTTCCATGCGTTCTTGTCAATATTAATCAAAATCTATTTATTTATTCTCAACTTGCATCTCAAAATAAAACTTATCCATCATGAGATTTAATTCTTAGATAAATATATGTATAAATAAAATATTATATTTGAAATTATATGATTATTAAGTGAATGCAAGCCTTAACGTATATATTAAAATTGGATAAATAGAATAATTTGTGTGCTTTCCCACGTAATTCTTAAATTTAAATAAAGAACCTTATTTATTTGGTAATATATTGAAATACAACTCAATATGATTTTGCCAGAACACACACATTAAGCAGTTAACTTATGTTTTGCATTTTATATTAGATTACTTGTGAAATGTGGCAATCTATTTTTAGCGCTATTATCCGATTATATATGAATATAGCCAAAAGCTATAACCTAAGGTATGAAAATATAAGCGGGTATGCAACAGAGAATCATAATTTCATTGTGAGGGGGCGCGCAAGCTGATGTTAATCATTCTTTAGAACACGGGGGCTGTAACCACACAATTGATCCACGTGGAATTTTTTCAATGTTAATATAAGGTTGTAAACGCAAATCAACTGTGGTTTATGGCACATAAAATGCTGGTTCTGAAGTTGAACTATAAAGCTGCTTCCGGGTGGAAACGAGAACGAAAGCACATATTGATGACGTAAACTGTTATCAGATGCTTCACGTTTTTTAAACAGTATTGAATAAATTTAATAGCACTAACATCCGTTTCAGAGAATGTTACTGACGCTTTTAAATCAAACCTACGCTGCTTTCCATTTTCCAATGTATATTTTTCGCGAAACCGTCTTTAAACTTTCTTTAAATTCATTCATAGATCTAAGCATGTGATATTAATATTGGTGTTTTCATAAATTTATTTATTATAATTCAATAGTTACCTTTACAAATTTGAAAATTTAGTTTTAATATAGGTAATGACTTAGAACAGAAACTTGTCAAATCATATACGAAATCTTGAACTAAACTAACTATTAAATTAAAGCCAATTTAGATTTTGAGTGGTTTGATGTATCGACACAAAGTTTATACATAGAATACGTCAAGATTGCAAACCAACTTTTCGTTGCTATTGTTTATTCGGGATAATGATGTTATTCAACTGTCAGGATAAAATAAAAAGTTCAAAAATGTGTCATAGTGCACAGATGTTATTGCTGAAAATTGCAGCAATATGTTTTGTATCACAGAACAAATCAGTGTTTGGATAAATTAATTTAAATTAAATTTCAATAGTTGATATATCAAAATGTATATATAAAAGTTTGAATTTGCATATTAGAATCGCAACGATATTCTTCTTATTGTTCTGGTAAATAGAATGATTTACTCGGTTTCGTCTTTCGGCTGTTTACACCAACATTCGTCCGTGATACAATATACGTGAAACATTTCTGCTCAATGACTGGGAATAACCGTAAAAGATTGCACGCGGCCCAAACTCGAAATGGATCAGTAAACGAAATCAATGAATCGACAAACAGGGTGGCTGTGTGTAATATATAAAACAAAGGCAACAACGTGCGCGCTCGTCAACATCTGTGCTCGTCGTTTTTCTCATACACCTCCTCCCTTTGCCACTCGCTCGTTGTTACCAATTCTGCTTTATGTTTTCCTCAACGTATCCATCAGCACGCGTGATTTTGTTGCACGTTCACATTCAGCGACATCAACGCCGAACGCGTCAATGGGTTTCGTTATGTTTTAACTCAATTGACCGAAACGAATCGCCAATGGGATTATTTTATTTATGTTTTTTTTTTTGGCGCTACACTATCAGATGTGACGCGTGCAATAGGTTTCGGATAATTCACATTTACATACGTTAATATGTAATTTAGTCATTAAGTTAAAAAGAGATAGCATGATAGCCATCGCTACGTGGTCGTTTGTATTAACGGATACTCATAAAAAATATCTGAATTACTAGATTTTTGGAAATTGTGCGCCTTACATCTTGCAGAAGTTGTTTGACACGGTTAATATTTCAATAGCGACGATTATATTATTTCTTTACTATAGATTTTGATATTAATTTTAAAATAGCGTATGATACTAGCCCAAATTTGAAAATATCTTAGTAAAAAACACAGTATAAAAAAATGTGAAACCCACACAATATTAATCTATATTTTTAATTGTCTCAAACTCGTTCATTCATTTCTTATTAAAACTTGCATAATTCACACTTCAATCCCATTCCCCATATTACAAGGCCGCCTCTTCATTCTTACCGTAATCATTTTGAGTATGAGATCGCGAAGATAATGATTTTTGCCGCTTTGCAAAACGTGAAAACCATACTAAAACAGAAATAATAACTATCCTGTTGAAATTAAGAAATTAATCATCGTAAAATCTTTTAACGTTATCAGTTGATCTATAATATTAAATGAATATCACAGGTGTATGATAGTGAATCTGTGAAAAGAATTCATTTTGCATATTAAATAAAACTAATTTGCATGAAGTACGCTGTACATTTTTTTAATAAACTCCGAAAGAAATTCCGACAGTTATGGTAGGCAATAATTAAAACTTGTTAATAATAACTTCGTTAGCGAAGAGATTATGTCGTTAAATTTACATATACGTACCATATTCGTAGCATGTAATTAGGTGCATACGAAATAGTTTCACCAGATTTATGGGAACTTAGCCCAGATAATGCAGAAAACATTATTTTTTATCGTGCAAACTATATGGTTAATACCACAACAATCACCGTTTAGTACCTAAGCGGTGAGAACATATAGAATTTTTTTTTCTGCTTAATTATATAATTCATGTCTATTATCCCATATTTTTGAGAGTTAACATTATTGTGGAATACAAAATTATAGCCAAGTACGTATAATGAAACATAACAGTATAATCTTTTAGAGAAGCATTGGAAATAGTCGAGCATAGTTACAACAACGACAGATATATATATATATATATATATATATATATATATATATATATATATATATATATATGTATATATATATATATATATATATATATATATATATATATATATATAAATATATATATATATATATATATATATATATATATATATATATATATTATTATTATTATTATAACACTCTTATTACCTATAGTAAATTGGTAAGGGCTTTACTGCGCTTCTTTTCTTTTTGGGACAAAAAAATATAGAAACCCTAAAAACGAAAAACTCATTCATCTTATCTCTCGACAGGGCGGAAAATGAAAATTAATTTGTATAATTACAGATTATTTATAAGTGTATTTACATTTACTAAAATGATGAATTTTCATCTATTTTCTACAGTATTTTATAAAATAAGAAAAACGATATAATTTATAGTAACATAATAAAGATTTCAATTTTTGTCTTGTTATCATTTTCCAAATGTAAATTACGTGATATCTTCTGGTCCTCTTAAAAGATATAATAGTCAAACTAATTTACATATTGGTAAATATTTTTAATGCGATATAGCTAACAAGTTGAGGATCCATGTACAGACCTAGGCAACATTCCTTCTTATCGTTTTTAATAATGGAACTTATAAATCAACCATCCCCCAGCAACTACAACAGATAAAACAATATCAATATACCTGGGAGTTATTCTTTCTAGATCATTAAGCATGGGTATGTATGCAAACCTTTAGATGCATGCCGTTGTCAATATAAATTAATGACGCAACAATGACGAGCATTCCCTACTACAATACACTCCGATGACTGAAATACAGAGACGAACTTAGATGGTTTTAAAGTACCTACTAGGTATATAGATACATTTAAGTATATCCGAATTTATTCTTCATTTTGACAGAATTGGCAATTACAAATCTAGAACTTTCAGACCTGATAAGTTCAGCTCGTCAGCATTATTGGATAATATATTCAATTTTATTATACGTATTACTTCATTTTATGCCCAGAGTGCTTTTGTTGTTTTGAGAAGACTTTATATTATATATTTATTAAATTAAATACATTTCGTTGTGATTGCTTTATTGAATTCGTAAACTATTAAAATACTGTAATTATAACAACAAAGTCAGCAGGAAAATCTCGCGGGTTGTGTATATCTAAGCGTTATACATTAATGTGGTTTATATACATATTGTAGTGTTTTTATTATTTCTAACGAATATTCGCTAGTTTATGATGTTGTGAAGGTACATTGGATATCTGATTTATCTTTTTAAAACCCTTAGTTCTTTTGACTGGTCTAATTCCTAAGTATAAACGATTCCGTATTATACTGATGCCTCCCTGTATGCCTGGGCCGTAATAGTGAACATGAGCAACAACAAGACGTTGCGATGAAGAGGACGTGACGGTGTAAGCCGTATGCGTATAATCGTACACCGCACATCCAACTCTGATGGATGCTGCGTGCCTTGATTGAGTGCTCTGGCTTATCGGAAAGAAGTCCGTCCGCTGGTTATCGTTATTCATTGTTCAACTTTTATTAGTTGACTATAGCTGGTATTTGACTGCCGTGTCGTGATATGAACTCTTGTTTTCGTCTATGTTTTATGTTTGATTAAATTCAGTGAGAAAATTTTCATATATGTTCTCGGACAAGTACCATTATTTGAAGATCTGTTTTGTCTATTGCTGCCTGTTGTGATATAAATTATGTCTTCGTTTTAGTGTACGTGTTAACATCATTCAAGATTTCGTTTTCGAATTAGTTTTTAACATGTCCTATCACGGCATTCTCGAAGTTGTTAATCAAATATTCAAAAGTGACTGTTAATTTATAATGGTTCTTAACTTTCTCGGAATATTTTAATTAATTTTCCTAATTTATAAATGTCAATGCTTGACCTAATTTACACACACACACCCTCATTTACATATGATTTTTCTGTTAAATTTATTCTAAAAGAGTAGTTTAAATCAGGCTTAGTTAAGCTCTTGCTATGGTGAAAATAGCAAATATATATGACACTAATATCTTTATTTTATGTAAATATCACTGATTTACCTACTAGGATTACTAATTATTTGCTTTTAATATATATATATTAGTCATATTGACGTCACAATGATATAACCACATATGTATGTCGATAATAAACAATATATTATATACTCATAATTTTCTCTCAACGTATCCAATTGATTGATTACTATTGCTGTCATTTTATTAAATTCTATTACGCTCTTAGATAAAAATTGTTATCATCACTAAGCATTAATTTGTTTGTTTCATTTTTCACTCTGTTGCGGTAAATAATTCTTGTTATATTACAAAAATATTTTTGTATTTACTAAAATTGTGTTAAATGATATGAGAGGAACACGGCCTACTAAATGAGATTAAATTTATTAGGTATGTAACTTTAAAATTGATAAAACATCACCCTAAAAAGCACTTCTACTATTTTTTCTCGGAAAGATATTCTATTCCATCATTGTGTTAAGAATGGCTCATATAGTCTTGTTAGATGGCTTCCGAATCACATTTTCGTAGACACTTTCTTTCGGTGCCCATTTCCGATAAAGTAAATCCACTATCTTAGTTTCGCAGTATTTTATTAAAATCACTAACTCTATTCACTCCCCCGTTATGAGGTCTAGGGGGTTAAGCCGATTACGGTACAACCATGTGTAAACATAACTGTCTTATATTCAAATCGCATTCAGTGTGAATCATGGATAATCGATTTTGAGCGTGCCGAAAATGAATTCTGAAAAAATTACACATCCCCACACGTAACTAGCATCGTATACCAGGGTATCTCAAACTATATACGATCACCAATATTCGTGGAATTCATTTTAAATCTCAAGTTTGGTTTAATATCTTCAAATTAGTATGGATACATAAATTATATGCCTATTAATTCTTATGAAACATTCCAATAATTAATTTATATTTTCTCTATATTTGCATTATTTACTTAAACAATTTTTGTCAATATTTCATTCAACCTTCGCTTCAACTATAATTCTATTTAATATCTTCAACCCATCACGTTTTTATTTCTTATTTTTCCTGTAAATATCACTAATATCTTTTAGAAGTTTCTTTTCGAAAGTATATTTCTTTCACGTCCAATATACACTCCCATATTTTAACATTATTTCGCAGACGCTATTGCACATGCATTTATTTATATATTTTAGCAAACATCCGAAATGCAAATCTTCTTACTCTTTTACAGTCATCTTTCCCATACTAGAAACATACAAATTGTCATAAAATAAACTCTAATGACTATTTATGACAACGTTGTATCCAATATTGCCGTAACCATTTTAAACACCATTACTTTCAATTCTATTACACTCAATTTGTTATTTGGAAAACATTTGTATATGCTTTTTCAGAAACAAACATTTATACCAAACATCCAATTCCAATTCAATTGCAAACCAATGATATAATCTACAATTAATTCCAACCGGTGCATTTGTATAATCTTACAGTACTTTTATTACTTATACTTGTACCTACTTCTATCAAAATGTAATATAAAATACTTAGAGTAACTAAATATTTTGAGCCGCTGGTAGGAAGTGCGTGAGTCCGGTTAGTATGCGTGTAACGTGCATGCGTGCGTGACATGGCGCTTGTCGTTAGCCATGCCGTACGTCTGCTCTCCTCTCTTTTCATTCCTGTTTCTCTGTTTTAGTTCCTTATGCGTGCAGTTATAATGTACCACCTTCGCAACAGGAAACCTCGAAGAACTCCTGCAGCGATCTTCTCTTGTTGTACAGTTACGCGCTGAAAACCATCCGCTTTCTTTCTTGCACAACCGTTGATGTTCAGTCGGTATAATGTTCATAACAATACCGGTTTATAAATGGAATATATGTTCGAATGATATTGTATTATCTGCTATGGTAGCTTCTTGCATTATTAACTCTGAGCTGCATATGTTTTATTATTTTCCTTATACATATTTTGATTTGATAATTCGGCACCTATGACTTAAATAATAAATTATTAACAATCGACAATCTCTCGGATGCCGCTAGGTATTTGTTGAATTTTAAACGAAGTCTAATTGTATCTTACAGTGATGCAATTAGGCATTAGACATTAATTATGTTTAAAAGTCCTCAACAATAAAAATATTAAACAAACATATTTTGGACAGACAAGAAAAGTATAAATGAATTAGTCTCTGATATATATGTCAGTGAATTACGTGTTTAACTTCAAAAAGATAGTGTATTCATAAAGTATATGCTAAACGTATTCTTATACTAATAAAAGTAGTCTACGTTGACAGAAGAAATAAAAAATATAGTATAAGCATGTGGTAGGTAGAGTACTATTGTAATGAAACACAGCTAATATAGAAACATTTTTGCTAGACTGCCCTATGGAATTTTGATGAATTATTAAGCTCGGGTTCTGAATATAAATTCCAACCATTCGCATTACTTACGGCTGCTGCAGTTGCATTACGTTTCTACTTATTCAAATACAGCAATTTTTCGAGATTCGCATATAAATGTAGGAATTATTATAAAACTGGCGACTGAAAAGTATGTTTGCTTGTTATTATGATTATTTGCTCATATGTTTTACATATATCTTACAAAGTACATTTCAATGAAAATATTTGTTACCAAATGCATACTTATACTTTATAAGACTATAAACTTTATGTATAAAATATAAAATAATCTAAGCTACGTTTTCTTATTTTACATTTAAGAGATTTCACAAACATTTGACACACATGTTAATCTACAACATCATTTGCTTTCAGAATACATATATAAAGAAATAGATTATACAACTATTATAGAATATGTATATGAAAGTACTAGAGTAAAAATGTTTCTATCGACTATATAAAACATCGGCCATGTATTGGCCCTTAACTTTCTTTTACGTAGTCAGTATATTTTTGATTTGATAGTATATAAATTAAAATATAAAATGTTAAAATTTAACAGAAAATATTTTCATTCATTATGTCCAGTAAAACTGTAAAGTTAGATTATTGTCAGATTTCTAATAAAACATATGTATTTTAGATTTAAAATGTTCGATTCTATAGTAATATACAGAAAATATAATTATTCATTACACATTATTAAAAATTATTATGGCCGGACATTTATATTTATATTTTAAATTATTTACTAACCTTTGTAACGCTTTTCACTAAACTTATTTGTAACACTGACAATAAATGTTAAATGTCAAAATATTTGAATATTTAAAACAATTGACATGCATAGTAGATGCGATTTATTACATATAATTTCCCATACCTACGTAACTATGGCAATATCAATAAGATAAGATCTTGTAACTGGTACTTTTTGAAGAAATGTTTCAAACAAAAGTTGTGCAGAATACTAATATCTTTGAATGTTAATGTAACTATATTTATTGTAAGTACAGCCGTTTCGGAGATATTGCAGAAATTACAAAAAATGACTCAAGTAAACATGCACTTCCGGTTTGAATATGCTTTTCAAAAATAAGAGGTTTTCTTCCCAGGCATATACAAATCTTAAGTTTAAAGTTTCATAATTTTATCTTTAACGGTGTAGGCTGTAGAGCGCACACAGCCACACACACACACACACACACACACACACACACAGACGTCATTCCAAAAATAGTCAGGCTCGATTCAGGGAAGGTCAAAAGGTGTATTTCCGTTAAAATTTCGAGAAATTTTTTTTTTTCGTGATTACAATACTTACTTATACTTCGTAAAAGAAAGTAAAAATTCTCGAAATTTTTACGGAAATACACCTTTTGACCTTCCCTGAATCGAGCCTGACTATTTTTGGAATGACGTCTGTGTGTGTGTGTGTGTGTGTGTGTGTGTGTGTGTGTGTGTGTGTGTGTGTGGCTGTGTGCGCTCTACAGCCTACACCGTTAAAGATAAAATTATGAAACTTTAAACTTAAGATTTGTATATGCCTGGGAGGAAAACCTCCTATTTTTGAAAAGCATATTCAAACCGGAAGTGCATGTTTACTTGAGTCATTGTTTGAAATTTGTGCAATATCTCCGAAACGGCTGTACTAACAATAAATATAGTTCCATTAACATTCAAAGATATTAGTATTCTGCACAACTTATGTTTGAAACATTTCTTCAAAAAGTAACAGTTACAAGATCTTATCTTATTGATATTGCCATAGTTGCGTATGTATGGGAAATTATATATAATAAATCGCATCTACTATGCATGTCAATTGTTTTAAATATTCAAATATTTTGACATTTAACATTTATTGTTAGTGTTACCAATTAGTTTAGTGAGAAAACGTTACAAAGGTTAGTAAATAATTTAAAATATTATATATAAATATAAATGGCCGGCCATAATAATTTTTAATAATGTGTAATGAATAATTATATTTTCTTTAAATTACTATAGAATCGAACATTTTAAATCTAAAATACATGTTTTTTTTAGAAATCTGAATAATCTAACTTTACAATTTTACTGGACATAATGAATGAAAATATTTTCTTTTAAATTTAAACATTTTATATTTTAATTTATATACTATCAAATCAAAATATACTGACTACGTAAAAGAAAGTTTAGGGCCAATACATGGCGATGTTTACTCTCAACGTTGTAAAACAATAACAATTGTTGTTTAAATAGTTTTTAACTAGATCAATTTATTGATTTTACTGAAATGGAGGAATCGACCGTGGATGATGCTGATAGTTGCTGCATTTTTCAATATCAATTACCTAGTTTATTTTTAAATCTGTGTATTTTGTATTTTATTAAATAAACAATAATTACATATGTATATATATATATATATATATATATATATATATATATATATATATATATATATATATAATATGTATATATATATATATATATATATATATATATATATATATATATATGTATATTATATATATATATATATATATATATATATATATATATATTATATATATATATATAATGAGTTATAACATAGAAACACCTGCGTAAATGAAAATGTATCACCTCACAAGCTATGGCATGAAATGATTCGTCATCTAGAATGGATCCATAAATGCCAAAGCACTTCCTTTTGTTGACAATATACCCTATATCATAGAACGTATATAATCAGTGTTATTACAGTACTATATATTCCACAATGAGCACAATAATATCATATACCATTGTATGCATTCATGTATGTATGTATGTATGTGTGCGTATGTAGAACATTCAATTCACACAAACACAGAGATTGACATACACAGGTATAGAAGCGACGAATTGTAGCACATGTTATATATCATCATGGCTGCCTGTTATCACTCTGACACACGAGGTATTAATTATCAGTCAAGGCGACATAATACATTCGCGTTCCGTCACAGCCGACGCACAACCATAGTCGACCAATAAAGGCTGAAAATTACTTATTATTATATTAACTGTTTGCCAATGTGCCATTGTCATTAATAGAATATTGTTATTATAATACAAAGATGATGCAAATTGACTAAATGAACAATTTCATTATTTTGATAAGATTTTTTACACGACCTTAAAATATCAATGTTTTTATTTATAAACAAATTGTTGATTCCTCTTCTTCTCTAGAGTGTAGACTTCACCTATAACAATATATAGTTATCAGTAGTATATCATTTACTTGTGAATACCCATAAAAAATTACGACATATAATTATATTTTTGATAGTTTTTTTTAATATTCCGTGTGTAAGGTTTACCGTGGTTATATTAATATATCATCTACGCATATACAATATATAATTGGTTATTACAGTCACGTTAGTTTAATAGTTTACGGATACAATCAATCAGTTATAACAGAGGGATATTATTTCATTGCTTTGGGTTATGGGAGATTGTGAATACTTGAAATGAGCTGTCTCAAAAAACGTAAATAGTATATAGTATATACTATTTGTGATATGTAAATCGTTGTTCTAAATGGGCGTATCCAAAATATATTAAAAATTTTAGTAAATTGTACTATCTTACGACCTGCGTCACTACTAACATTGTCACATTAAAATCAACTTGGTTATTTTAAATAAATTGTGATTTACTCACCGGTAGTGGATCATTATATTTTTAATTTCATATGGATCCATAAAATAATTTCAATATTTGATCATGACCTCATTAGATCTCTAAATAACGGTGGCCGTGCAAAAGAGGTGAAAATATAAAGTGAAATGGAAACTTGAAGAAGAAAGGTGCATGTGAAATTGAAAGAAAAACATAGGCATGTTTGCGTTTGGGTATTCGGTGCACGTATATGTGAGATGGGGATGACTACGGGAATGCTATGTATAAATATTTTACTGTTCGTGATTTCCCCCAAGGTGAGGACGTGTTGTCTTAAAAGTGTGCCCCGTTTGCAGTTCCTGTCTGTATTTGTGTTACACGAAAAATAAAAAAATGAAAGCATGTTTTGCTGGTTTACCTCGACACCAACGCAGGTCCTGCATATGTGATCATTGTTAGCTAGGCAACTGATATGCTCTATTTTAAATTCGTTGTGATTCTATTCTCACACGTAGCGACTTCCTTAAATCCTATCCTGGAATCACACTTGATACATAACATGGGCATCAACAAAGATTCGGAACACGAACAGACAATATTACGTAATATAATATTATCAAACATATTGACCCATTTTATCGCCAGTTCTTCTGGGAAGGGAGTCAGCATAACAAATAATTAGAACAGTTCATATTTAATTAACCTTATATGAAACAAAACTAAACTAAACCTATTGTGAATGTTAGGAAAATTGAGTATTTTGTTTATTATTACAGTTCAAAATTTCAAATAATAAATTAAAAATATAATTCAGTCGTATTTTACTTTTCTAGTTTCGCA
>JADQWA010001358.1:0-30199 GCA_018344505.1 Nebria ingens riversi
TATTATGTTAGAAATTTGCGTCAAATAAAGCTCATCGTCTGTAGGTTAGATTTTAAAACTTGATTTGATGTAGTTTATTTCAACATATAAAAATCGTATTTTTTTCGAACCAAAAATATTCTTTTACGTGTGACGTAGCATACCCAGGAAGTTTCTAAAGCGCTCAACTAGAATATTGATAAACTATTTTGTTATTCGAACTATCATTTTTGTCACGGCAAAAATTTACTTTTGCGAATACTTTACGTTCGTTTTAGAGGTTATAAATTAGTAAGCTAGCTAGCAAGCTTAGCGCGGTAACCAAATAATTATAACATATTTTCCTAGCTTTCGCTAGCCCCATTGAACGTTTGCTATACCGGGTGTCTAGTTTTTTTTTGTTATTTAGGAAATACAATGATAAAATTATCAGCTTAAAGTTTAGTATTTTAAGTATCATTTACTATATACATAATAACTAATTTATTGCTATTTGAAGAACACTTTATTATTCGAAATATTAATTTGGCGCCTCTTTTATACAACTGGTGATACATTTTTCTGAAGTATTGAGTACAATGCTGACAAGGCTTCTCACCGGTAAAAAGCTTCTCACTGGTAAGAAGTGACTAGTTATCTCTCTAGTGATTTTTTTAGGAAGATACATATGGTGTCATTGTTTTTGAGAGCAAGTATGAAATTTCTCACCATCGGTTTAGGTGGCGTAAAGACAAATTACGGTGAGAAGTGTCATTTTGAGTGTTTTTCTATTTTGTTCAATTTTGATTTTGAGGTTAATATATTCAAATTGTTTCTGTTAACAAATGCAAAGATAGATATAGACAGGTCTGTTTATTATCAGTTCAGAAATTAATGACGTAGCGGTCAAGAGATATATATATATATATATATATATATATATATATATATATATATTATATATATGTAAATATTTGTAAATATTTATATATATATATATATATATATATATATATATATATATATATATACGAGGGTGGTCTGAAAAGTTTCCGACCTAACAAAGATACAAGACATAGTCTCCTTGTAACTCTACACACTTCTCCCAGCGATGCTCCCATCTCTGTAACCCGTCCAAAAGTACTCGGCGTTTTTCTCTGCAAAATAATTGTTCACGAAGGGGATTGCCTCTTCATTTGACGAAAATCTCTGTCCTCCGAGCGCAATTTTTAGATGAGGAACAAAAAGAAGTCGCTTGAGGCTAGATCTGGTGAGTAAGGCGGATGGTCAAGCAGTTCAAACCGTAATTCGTGATTTTCACCATGGCAACCGCTGAGGTGTGAGACACGTTTTTGGTCTAAACGTGAGCAAACGCGGCACCCAACGCGCGGACAGCTTTCTCATGTCTAAATGTTGATTTAATATGTGACAAACACGTTCTTTTGACATGTTCATAACCTCTGCTATCTCTCTCACTTTAATTCGGCGGTCGTCTAGCACCATTTCGTGAACTTTGGCGATGTTTGGACGTCCAGAACGTTCATCGTCTCCCAAGCTATTACGGCCACGTTTAAATTCAGCTGCCCAAAATTTCACTGGTAAATGATGGTGCAGAGTCCCCATACACAGAATCCAACTCATCTTGATTTGCGTAGGCGTATTGCCTTTCCAAAAACAAATATTTGATGACGGCTCGATACTCGAGATATATATACTATATATATCGATAGTATATATATATATATTATATATACGAGGGTGGTCTGAAAAGTTTCCGACCTCAACATGAAGATAGCAGCACTCGTAAATAAAAGCTAGGGAATTTCGTTGTTCATCTGTTGACAGTTACTCACCAAAGTTTCAGCCATTTGGACGCGCAGTTGTTATGTAACAGTCGTTTGAGTGAGTTGATGTGAGTGTTTTTATGAAAATGGACTAAATCGAGTATCGAGCTGTCATCAATATTTGTTTTTGAAAGACAATACGCCTACGCAAATCAAAGATGAGTTGGATTCTGCGTATGGGGACTCTGCGCCATCATTTACCACAGTGAAAGTTTGGGCAGCTGAATTTAAACGTGGCCGTAAGAGCTTGGGAGACGATGAACGTCCAAAAACTGCAACTACCGACGAAAACATCACCAAAGTTCACGAAATGGTGCTAGACGACCGCCGAATTAAAGTGAGGGAGATAGCAGAGGTTATGAACATGTCAAAAGAACGTGTTTGTCACATATTAAATCAACATTTAGACATGAGAAAGCTGTCCGCGCGTTGGATGCCGCGTTTGTTCACGTTAGACCAAAAACGTGTCTCACACCTCAGCGGTTGCCATGGCGAAAATCCACGAATTACGGTTTGAACTGCTTGACCAGCCGCCTTACTCACCAGATCTAGCCCCAAGCGACTTCTTTTTGTTCCCTCATCTAAAAATTGCGCTCGGAGGACAGAGATTTTTCGTCAAATGAAGAGGCAATCCCCTTCGTGAACAATTATTTTGCAGAGAAAAACGCCGAGTACTATTTGGACGGGTTACAGAGATGGGAGCATCGCTGGGAGAAGTGTGTAGAGTTACAAGGAGACTATGTTGAAAAATTTAAAAAAAAAATCTGAAAAAATTTCTTGTATCTTTGTTAGGTCGGAAACTTTTCAGACCACCCTCGTGCTATTTCATTGAAAGTCACCTCACAAAATTATTGGGCCAGCATCGAAAACACTTAAAGAACACGAAATTTTTATGACTTTATAAATCTTTGTTCTTAACTTGGGCTTTAAGTCTGGTGGATATTGAATCGACAAGTTTTTCAGTCACTGTTGCTGCATTATTGAACCATTCCTGTAGTGAAATCCTTTTTAATTTAGTTTTACTGTTGATGTGATGTTTTCTGATTTTTCGTTCAAGTTCCGCCCATACATTTCGATAGGGTTGAAGTCGGGTAATTGGGTGGAGTTTTAAAAAACTTTTGGGCAATTATATAATAACCACTCATGAACATTACGGGTAGTGTGCTTAGGATCATTGTACAGGTAAAATTGAAAGACGCTTAGAATACCCAATTGTTGAGCTGATTCTTTCACATTGTCTTTTAAAATATTAGATATACCATTTTGTCCATAACACCTTCTATAAACACTAATTTCATAACACCTGTTGCCGACATACATCCCCACACCATGAATGAATCTCCACCGTGTTAGACTGTTGGTCGGAGGTTTTTCTTTTTTGAGCTCGGTGTTTGGTTTGGTCCACACTATCACACACCCATCTAATTCAAAATGTTAAACTTGCATTCGTCTGTAAATATCACTTGATTCCAAAAGGTCATGTATTTTGTTTATATGTTGTTTAGTGAACTCTATTCGTTTTTACTTTCTTTTACGAAATAATAAGTAAGTATTGTAATCACGAAAAAAAAACATCGGGCATGTGTTGTTGGCCCTAAACTTTCTTTTACGTAGTCAGTATATTTTGATTTGATAGTATATAAATTAAAATATAAATGTTTAAATTTAAAAGAAAATATTTTCATTCTTATGTCCAGTAAAATTGTGGTAAAGTTAGATTATTGTCAGATTTCTAAAAAACATATGTATTTTAGATTTAAAATGTTCGATTCTATAGTAATATACAGAAAATATAATTATTCATTACACATTATTAAAAATTATTATGGCTGGACATTTTTTAGTTTTCAAATGAACTTTAAATCTTACAAAATATGTTCATATAATATTTTAAATTATTCACTAACCTTTGTAACGTTCTTTCACTAAACTTATTTGTGAAACTGACAATAAATGTTAAATGTCAAAATATTTGAATATTTAAAACAATTGACATGCATAGTAGATTGCGATTTATTATAATATAATTTCCCATACTAACTATTTTAAGATACTGCACTTTTTGAAGAAAGTATAGCCGTTTCAGAGATATTGCAGAAATTGCAAAAAAAAGTCTTATGCAAACATGCACTTCCGGTTTGAATATGCTTTCAAAAATAGAAGGTTTTCGCCGTAGGCAAATACAAATCTTAAGTTTAAAGTTTCATAATTTTATCTTCAACGTGTGTAGGCTGTAGAGCGCAAACACAGACACACACACACACAGACGATCATTCCGAAAATAGTCAGACTCGATTCAGGGAAGGTCAAAAGGTGTATTTCCGTTAAAAGTTCGAGAATTTTTTTTTTCGTGATTACAATACTTATTACTTCGTAAAAGAAAGTAATAGTCAGGCTCGATTCTGGGAAGGTCAAAAGGTCTATTTCCGTTAAAATTTCGAGTTTTTTTTTCGTGATTACAATACTTACTTTATTACTTCGTAAAAGAAAGTAAAATATTTACGTGGGCGAGAGGAATGATGTGATGATGCGGGGTCGTCCTCGGAATAAGTGGAGGAATATGATTGAGAATGAGTTGCGCGAAAGAGAGTTGTAAGCAAGCAAAATAGGTGAGCATGTATGAAGAATCGAATGAATTTGAATGAAGCGAAAAAAGTTTGTAAGGATAGATTGAATGGCGATAGACTGTCGAGATGTGAATGAATGTAAAGGTTTTCTGCCACCTCATATGATGGGAATTGGCATGAGGTTATGTATGTATTATTTTTTTTTTTTACACAATTTGGAAGCATTCAATGACATCTTTGTCAGTGTATAAGATTTTTGCATCTATACTTCTTTAGAATAACATTTTGTCATTGGTTTCGTTAGTTTTGCAAAGTCTTTTATGAAACGTCAGTGTCAATTGTATCCTAATAATTCGAGAAAACCGTTTTTTGTTTTTTTTATAAAATTTTCTCGTGACTTGGGAAAATTTAATAATTGCTGAAATACATTGTATCTGACAATTTTTCGGGAATGAAAATATTTTTTGTTTTAAATAATTCGTTTGGTGTAATTATATGTCCTACTTATTGTCTTTTATAAAACTGATGAAAACTTTTTTGTAACGTGAAAAATTTTGAATTCTGATTTATCAAGCTGACTGATGTTTGTTTGATGAATTTTTATGTTACTTTGTTTGATGTCTCAAATACTACTTAAGTCGTTCTGAACTTCAATTATTGTAACCATAATTTCATTGCACTAATCATTCTTATACGTAGTAGGTATATTTTGTTTATACTCAATAGTTACAATAAAGTTATTACTATCTTCTACCTCAGCATAATGAATCAAAATATTTTCTTGAAATTTAACATTTTATATTTTTACTTATATACTATCTAAACAAAATATACCGTCTACGTATAAAAAAGTTCAGTGTAATGCACTGCAGATGTTTTAGTTTTGCCGAACGACTCCTTGCGTTTTAAAATGACGTCACAATAGTACTTTACAATACAGTAGTTATTCTTAACTAAACTAAATAATATTTCCTTTTGTTATTAATATGATTATAACGTATATTTTTTGTATCTCTTAACATGGTCTCTACATGAGAACAAGTGTTTTACAAGAAGGAAGATTATGTGTGTTATTGTTGTATCAATAGAAAGTGGGTCTAACCTAAAGGTAAGCGTCTACTAATCGGCATCGCACGTATCGGACGCAGCGTATTTTTTTACCAAGATCGTCTACTGATACGGATTGTATCGAACAGTGAACGAATTCCCGCCAGTTTTACTTTAGCCACTGTATAGCTGTTTGCTAATTGATGAAGAAGATAAGAAATAAAAATGAGAAAAAGAAAAAAAAATAGATGCATAGTATTTGCAAAACAAGGCAGGAGTATGGAGTTATCATACACTGTTCCCGTGATCAGGATGTTTCGGGTTGTAGAGCTCTTCGTAATTTTGTACTACTGCTATTAGCGTACCGTCGTCCATAATAACTACAATAATACTGACAAAAATTTGATCAATGCGTCTGGGCCGTTCCGTTTACCATCGTTCACTAATCGGATTTGCGAATAACGTCAGCCGAACGCATCATACTCATCGGCAAAGTTGCCTTGCTGAGAATACTGATCGCATATAACGGGATTGCTTTCGTGTGAGGAGACGTAATGAACGATGGTTCATATAAAACAATGCAAAGAATATATTTTTCCGATGCGTGTGATACCTACGATGCGGACTAGTGAACGCTTAAGCTAAACGTCCACTAGTCTACATCGTACGTATCGCACGCATCGGAAAAATATATTCTTTGCATTGTTTTATATGAACCATCGTTTATTACCGCTTTAAGGTATGCGTCCACTAGGCGCCATCGTACGCATCGTATTTTTTTTACCGAGTGCATCCATTGAAACAGATTGTATCGAACGGCGAACGAACTTCCGTCAGTTTTACTTTATATACTATAGTGAAAGGTAGGCTTTATTAATATAAGCAGAAAAAATAATTGTTAGCTGTTTGCTAATTGATGAAGAAGAAAAGGAAAATGAGGAAAAGAAACAGCTTTTGGATGCATAGTATTTGCAAGAAAAGGTTGGAGTATGGAGAATACTATACACTGTTCTCGGATCTCGTAGACGATGGTATTAAAAAATTTCAATAATATCGTATGACACACGAAAAATTTACAACTATCCTTGGTATACTGGTATCCGACTTAACCAGAGGAAACACATCATTCAGAGTGACAGTAGGATCAAAAGAAAGACTATCGCTTTGTTTAAGGTAGGGTAAGGTTGGCGATATCGCACCGGCTCTTAAATCACACCACTGTTGATTTACAGAAAACTATTCCACAAATTTTCTATCTATCAGCTATTTTGAGAAGTAGGCAGTAGTTTCAAGCTGTGCAGAAAACCGAATCAGAGTGTCGCGAACCGTTTTGATGAGATACCGTCTAAAAAGTTGATTGTGCTTAATCTGTAATATTCCGTTACCCGTTGTAAGGAATTAGCCACGAAGTAAATGATATTAATAAGTAAACTCACATCTAGGATAGGAGCACAACTTGTATTTTATCTAATTAACAGGCTAAAATAACTTTTTGATTGATACTTGGGGATTAAAAACACATTTTTATCATAAAATGACAAGTTTCCTATATCGCACCACTAGTGAGTTGATCAAATCGCACCGGAAGAATGGTTTTCTTTGTAATGAAGAAAATATTGAAGATATGATACGTTGTCTAATGTGTTTTCTCAAAGTATTCTTTTATTATATTATTTCCTAGTTTATTATCAGTTTCTATAAGAATTATATGTTTTGTTTCTATGTTTTAAGTATCTGTTTGTATCCATTCATTATTTTTTATGAATAAACTACTTTACCATTTAAGCTATTTAGATTTGCAATAGAAGTAATGTGTTTCCAGTTTGGAATTGTCTGAGATATCAAATAAAACGTTAGTAGTGATACCTTGACACAAAATCATGTTCCCTATATTAAATTGGGGAAAATCTGAAATGTGGTGCGATATAGGCACTCTATGTTTTATTTTTTAAATTTCAATTTAAGTATAAAATGCATGTTTAACCAAACACAATTAGTACATGCGACGAAATAACCTTCTTGACTACTATCTCCGTGTTGAGAAAGATCATAGCTGTTACATGGATTAGTGTAATATGCTGATGAATCCTAATGGACCTGAGTAGCAGTAACCATTTGAACTGCCGAGGGCGAATAATTAATGGGGTTTGGTAGTGCAATTAGCAATTCTCATTTCAACAGAATTGTCCATTTGGAAAAACTTGATTTCAATTTGATCACGCAAAAGAAATGATTTGGCAGTTTGCTTATTTTGCAGTTTGGTTATCATAAAGGCGATAAGAGGATCGTCAGCGGCTATCTGTTGACTACATTTTTTGTCTATGCGTGGTTTTCAAAAAGTCTTGAAGTACAGATGCTGCAGAAGGTTCTTCTGAAACTTTCTTGCTTCCTAAGCATGGGAGTACAGGCACGAGAGGACGAAGGTGCAGATATACTATCAGATAATTTTTCAGATAGTCTTACACTATTATGATCAATATTTCCTTCATCATCAGCATCTGACTCATTGTCATTTGATAAAGTTGTCGGAGAAGAAATGTTAGTGTCGAGTTTCTTCATCAAAACGATAACCAATTAGAAAAGTAAATTCTTTATCAAATTTTGGAGGTTTTAACTTTGTGGCTGCTTGACCAGATTTAGTTTTTCGCAGTTGTAAAGCTTTACGATGATTGTCAGGTAGGCGTGTCCAACGTTCTCAACATACCTTATCTGAAACAATAGTTTTTCATAATTCATTGTTGCAGTGATAATAATAAATGGAATCTTTTATTTCAGATATTTGGCTACTGGAAATTCATTTCGGTCACTAGCATTTAACTACCGTTTGGGAGAACGCACAGTGCGAGATATAGTATATTCATCTTGTGAAGCTATTTGGAGAAAACTGCGTCCAATTGTTATGCCAACACCTGACGAAGCATTGTGGCTTAAAACTAAATGACTTCAATTCTAAATAAGATTTTCCAAACCTAATAAGAGCCATCGACGGCAAACATGTAGTAATTCAAGCACCACCTTACAGCGGATCACAATTTTTTGTTATAAGAAAAGTTTTAGTATTTTCTTACTAGCTTTAGTAGACGCAAATTACAAGTTTACCGTTGCCACTGGACAGAAAGTGATATAAATATTTCTCTTTCTGGCATGAAGGGTTTGCAAAACAGACAAAATTGTTGAAAATGCACCTGTCGATGCATTAGAAGTTAGAGATCATTTCTGAATTACTTAAACTCAGATTTAGGATCCGTATCATAACAGCTTAATAAAGTTCGAGCAAGACAAAGATTTACAACGTGAATATTGTATACAGTTTCCATTAAAAGATCCTTACGAAATAATAATAATAGTAACAATGTTCTGCCATGCTTAGTATTTATATATTCATTAAATGTATGATATTAACTAATAACGTACCTGGCTTTTTTTTTTAATTTCCAATTTCCTCCCAAATGTTATCCCTCTGCTGTTGGTTGTTGTAATCAAGATGATTCAGGTTGTAGAGCTCTTCGAAATTTTTACTTTCTTTTACGAAGTAATAAGTAAGAATTGTGATCACGAAAAAAAAAAATTCTCGAAATTTTAACGGAAATACATCTTTTGACCTGAATCGAGTCTGACTATTTTTGGAATGACGTCTGTGTGTGTCTGTGGGTCTGAGTGCGCTCTACAGCTTACATCGTTTAAGATAAAATTATGAAACTTTAAACTTAAGATTTGTATATGCCTGGGAGGAAAAACCTCCTATTTTTGAAAAGCATATTCAAACCGGAAGTGCATGTTTACTTGAGTCACTTTTTGTATACCTCCGTAACGGCTGCACTTACAGTAAAAATATAATTAATGTAATAATGAATTGAAAGATATTAATGATTTGAACACTTTTTGTTTGAAAAAATATCTTCAAAAAGTGTACTAGTTACGAGAAAATTGCTATTATCTTATTTATATTGCCATAGTTACATAGGTATGGAAAATTATATATAATAAATCGTATCTACTATGCATGTCAACTGTTTTAAATATTCAAATATTTTGACATCTAACATTTATTGTCAGCGTCACATATAAGTTTAGTGAAAAAACCGTTACAAAGGTTAGTAAATAATTTAAAATATTATATATAAATATTTTCTCTGGTTTTTTAAAGCTAATTTGAAAACTAAAAAATGCCCGGCCATTATAATTTTTAATAATATGTAATGAATAATTATATTGTCTTTATACTACTATAAAATCCAACATTTAAAATCTGAAATACATATGTTTTCTTTGGAAACCTGACAATAAACTAACTTTACACTATTATTGGACAATGAATGACAATATTTTCTTGAAATTTAAACTTTTTATATTTTTATTTATATACTATCAAATCTAAATATACTGACTACGTAAAAGAAAGTTTAGGGCCAATACATGGCCGATGTTTTACTACTACTATTAGCGTACCGTCGTCCATGATAACTACAATAGTACTAACAAAAATTTGAGCAATGCGTTCGGGCCGTTCCGTTTACCATCGTCCACTGATTGGATTGGTGAATAACGTCAGCCGAACGCATCATACTCATCGGTAAAGTTGCCTTGCTGAGAATACTGATTGGATTTACCGGGATCCGTTTCGTGCGATGTGATGTAATGAACGATGGTTCATATAAAACAATGCAAAGAATATACTTTTCCGATGCGTAGGATGCCGACCAGTAGACGCTTAGCTTAAGCTTTACCTGAACTCAGTAAAAAAATACGATGGGTCCGATACGTGCGATGCGGATTAGTGGACGCTTATTTTAACTCCTCCATCCTTAAACTGAAGCTTCATCTGGAAAATTCAATTTAGGTTGCAATTGGTATTTCTGGTAATTCGGCGGGGATCTTCGGTATTTGAGAGTTGAATATTGAAGTTTTCCATTATAATTAATTTTCCATATGTTTTGTGTTGGAATGTTGATTTGAATGACTAGTTGAAATTCGTCTTCTTTGAAGAGGATAATTCCTTCTAATATTTTTATTTCGTCACCTAGTCACCATTAAGTGAATATTTTGGGAGAACTCCAGATATTAATTGAATGTACTTTCAGTAAAACTAAGATTTGAGAGGTCTTCACAGAAAGTGTTTGCTTGATTTTCACAAAAAGATGCGCGATTTTCAAAAATTTATCAGAAGGAGCCAGGTAGCCCTATAGGCTATTTTTTTACTCCACTTAAACCTCGCTCTGTTCTCCCTCACACAACCTAAACTTTGCCCTGGCATAAGGGAACCACCCTCTGGTCTCTAACGACGACACAACGGCTAATGAATTTTAGGAGAATTAAATTTAGAAAGGACGTGATAGTGAATGTTTGAAAGAATTTGTCTTCTTTTTATTTTTTCGCCGATATTTCAGTTGAACTAACCTTTACAAAAGTCTGTTTTACGCTGAATAAAGTAGTACCAATCGACATTATGTTCGCGATTTTATTTGCGTATAATTCTTTTGTTTATCAATAGATTTAGCAATATAAAGGATAATTGAACTTGATACGGTAATTGGGGACTTGTTATATATTTTAAAATAGTAAATATTGACATTTCATTTTACCCATTAGAGTATCAAGTTTTAGTTTTTAATATTTATTATTTTGATTGAAGGGCATATTAGTTCAGCTTTAAATTACTTTTTCGGGGTTTTTTTTTTTTTGCTCAAGTCAGTCTATAACGCATGTCCATTTAAATGGAGCTTATGCATTTTACTTTCTTTTACGAATAAGTAAGTATTTTAATCACGAAAACAAATATCTCGAGAATTTAACGGAAATACACCTTTTGACCTTCCCTGAATCGAGTCTGACTATTTTTGGAATGACGTCTGTGTGTGTATGCGCTCTACAGCCTGCACCGTTGAAGATAAATTATGACACTTTAAACTTAAGATTTGTATATGCTTGACAAGAAAACGTCCTATTTTTGAAAAGCATATTCAAACCGGAAGTGCATGTTTACTTGAGACACTTTTTGCATATCTTCGAAACGGCTGCACTTACAGTCAAATAGTTATAATTAAAGTTAAAGATATTAATATTTTGAACAAGTTTTGTTTGAAACATTTCTTCAAAAAGTGTATCAGTTACTAGAAAATTGCTGTTGAAATTTTGCATTGTCTTATTTATATTGCCATAGCTACAAATGTATGGAAAATTATATATAATAAATCGCATCTACTATGCATGTCAACTGTTTTAAATATTCAAATATTTAGACATTTAACATTTATTGTCCCAAATAAGTTTAGTGAAAAAGCGTTACAAAGGTTTGTAAATAATTTAAATTATATGAGAATATTTTGTAAGGTTTAAGTTCATTTGAAAATTAAAAAATGACCGGCCATAATAATTTTTAATAATGTGTAATGAATAATTATATTTTCTTTATACTACTATAGAATCGAACATTTTACAATTTTATTGGACATAATGAATGATAATAATTTCTTGAAATTTAAACCTTTTTATATTTTTTTATATTTTATATATACTATCAAATCAAAATATACTGACTACGTAAAAGATAGTTTAGGGCCAATACATGGTTGATGTTTTCTATTAGGAATTCTTTCCTTGGATTCCAAATTGTGCTGGAAAATTGTAATTAAGATTTAGATCAATAAACAGAAGATACAATTTATAATTTCAAATGGATAATTTTGAAACATTCTTTGGGATGTTAACTAACATTGCACTTTTCACGGATGTTCTGTTTGGTTGGCTAGAATTGTACCAGACGCACAAATTATCATATCAGAAAGATGAACAAGTATTGGTATTCCCGTGAAATAATTATCAAAGAATATTTTGTATCCCTTATTTGATTCAATATCCGGCTTTTCCAAAATTGATAAAATTCCTCCGAGAGCAAACTGACGTTCATTTGTAGACTTTCCTGTCTATATTTCAAATGCCACACAATAAACAGTGTTTGTACATAGTGCTCAAATTTTAAAACCAATCAATTGGCTTGCCCTTGTTATACTGTTACGCATAACGCTTTCCATAATACGGGATCATACTTTCGTCTATCGAAAAATGTTCTTCTAAACCACCGTGTTCTTTGAATTTATCGTTGAGGTGAGATATTGGTCGTAAATTGTATAACTTATCTGTATTTTTAGAAGCAATGTAAATGTCGTAATATTGTTTCAAACCTATTTAGTCTCATGCTATTATATAATTATTTGGGAACATATTTACAACTGCACCAATACATTCTTTTATTCGGATATCTTGAATAACCCGATAAAAGCATTGCTCCAAAAATTACATACAGCTCTACTTAGTTAGGTTCAGGTTGATATTCTTTTGTTGTGCGAATGTGTTCGATTGTGCAACAATATTATTTAGGACGACTTCATTCCAAAATAGATTGAAAAAATCTATTGGCGTCTCTGCTAGATGTGATTCTACGGAAGGTTGTCTAGGGGTACATTATTTGTTGAGATTATACGAAGGCATATTTTCTGACCATTTTGAAGTATTTTGATGCTTACGTGGAGGATCGTCGGATACAACGGACGTATATGAAATAGCCGAAGTAGAAGGTACCGGCCTGCTATTATTTGTAGCAATTAAATTATTTTTTATACTGGAAAGAGAAATGTTATCATCTTCTTCACTAAAATCAGAATCATCAAAACGAACCTCGCATTATTGACTCAAAATTCCCCTTGAAATACGATTTGGATACGCCGTTTCGTCATCACTATTATCACTGGCCTCTTCTGTTTCTGAGGACTTCTCATCTGGAGGTGAAATAAATACCATAAAAGGTTGATTATCAACTTCATCCGCCTCCAAGATCTCTAATAATTGATGCAGAGATAATCTAAAAAAAAACAACATCACTGTGCATAGTGTTCATTATAAGGGGTGCCAGTAATTAACGCAAATAAAGAAGTAAAAATAGCGAAAATTTTCTACGTTATCATACAAACGAATCTGCATTCACAAAATAGAAAAAAATGAATGATGTATTTTTAAAAAATACTTACCTTCCGTTGCGCGTGGAGTACCAATGGGGTTCCATTTTCGTAATATTAGGTTTGTTTCTACAGCAGTACAAAACTGTCCGGAGTCTGCGCAGGATGATTTTATGTGGACCAACAGCGGTAGTGAAAAATCCCTGATGTCCCTGACTAAAAAGTTTTCTGTTCCACTAGTCCACGTACCAGTTTGCTGACCCTCAGAAAAGTTGCCGGATAATCCACAAATTCTAAATCCACGCATGCGCATTGCATTAATAGCATATTGTTGATAGTTGTCAAGAAGTTTTCGGAAGTTAACTTTTGAATTTTTTACCTTGTGTGTTCTGTATTTCCAATATGAGTGATACAAATTTAAATAGTGATTACGATATTTCATCATCTTCATGAAGTGAATCTGACGATGATAATTTTGAAGAACTGTTAGAAGATAGAATAAGACCTAAAAACAGAATTACTTAACTTTATTTGAAAATTTTAATGATGTAGAGTTTATTGAACATTTTAGAATAAGTAACTACCCCGTATTATAATTATCATGGAGGAAACTATGGAGAATTAAGCTCTACATCAATATATATTTATTTATGGTTTCTAGGCCATCAAACTGCATGTTTCAGAGATGTAACAGATAGATTTAACATAAGTATAAGTAGTTTGCATCGCGTGATAAATCGTTTGACAAATTATATAAGTAATTTATCAAACCAAGTAATTAAATGGCCGACTCATCAAGAAAAAATTAAATTAGAAATGATTTTCGGAATAATGGTTTCCCTGGAGTAGTAGGTGTGATAGACGGGACTCACATCAATATTGACAAACCAGCTGACGATCCTGATTCCTACATAAATAGAAAAAGATTTTACTCTATTCAGGTACTTAATTTTTTTTTTAAATGTTCCTTATATTTATTTTAACTTCAAACTAATTATTTTTAGGTACAATTAGTATGTGATCATGATTTACGTATAAGAGATATATTTTTGGGATATCCTGGATCTGTACACGACAGTCGTGTTTTTAGAAGCTCGCCCTTGTGTGAAACTTTAGCAGCAAAATGTCAAGATCATTATATTTTGGGCGATAGTGGTTATCCTCTAATGCCAAATTTGTTAACTCCATTTCGGGATAGAGGACAATTAATCCGACAGCAAATTAATTATAATGTACGACTATCACAAAACTGGTAAGTGAAAGAGAAATTGTAGTCGGTGGATGGTACCATATTTTATTTTCTTTTAACTTTGAATAGGTATTTGGTTGAGCACTGTATTGGTCTGCAGAAACAAAATTTTAGGCAATTTTTTCACGTGAAATTAAGAAAAATACCTGAAATTGTACATTTTATACAGGCATGTCGTGTATTACATAAATGATGATTACGCAAAAAATGATGAATTTCAAAACCAAGAAAATCATGATCCGGTACCAAATAATATTGTTGGAGGGATAGATAACAATGATGCTGATCTAGATGAAGATATATAATTCTCTACAAAATAAAAAAAAACATTCTGTCCATAAATAACAATAATTAACTTATTGACTATACAACATATAAAATAAAAATGGTTTCAATGAAAACAAAAAAAAACATTCTGTCCATAAATAATAATAATTGACTATAAAACATATAAAATAAAAATGGTTCCTATAATAATATAAAAAACTTTCAGTCTATAAATAATTATTAAAAAAAATACGAATTACATTTTTTTATACAGCTCATTTTTCTGCTCTATTAAAATGTTTCTTTTCATTAAGCCTCTAATTGCTTTTCCTTTAATTCGATTTTTTACCTCCATTCTTAATCTTTCTTTTTGATATTCTTGCCTGTCTTCTCGCATTTTTTCTAAGATATTTCTATTTAAAATTGTATTTTTTTATGGTCTTTGGTGTATATATATTTTCTACTTCAACACTCTCAGAATTGTTTTCTTTAGTTTTATCTTATAAATTATTTTCTTTTTGAATTGGTATTTCTATATTTGTTTCGGAAGAGAAGAATTTCTGGATCAATATTTTTTTCTTTTGAAATAATCTGTCCATATCTTCAGTATATTCAAAGACTTTTCTTCCTCTTCCAGTTTTATTTTGATTGCTCACATGCTTTTTATAACCTCTATCCAAAACTCTCCACTTGTTCTCGCAGTTGGATGCAGTGACTTTTAAATTGAAAGATTTATTAATTTCATTTGCTATGATTTCCCATAATTTCTTCATGTTGCTCAATTCTAAAGACCCAACTTTTGCTTTATATTTTCCATACAAATCAATTAGATACTTTGTGTCATTGTTCGACCAGGACACATAAACAAAAGATGGGCATTTCGTATCTATATTTTCTGTAGGCAATGTCGCTGGGATGGAGTATAATACAAAAATCGGCCTAAACTTTCTTTTACGTAGCCAGTATATTTAGATTTGATAGTATATAAATAAAAATATAAAATGTTTAAATTTCAAGAAAATATTTTCATTCATTGTCCAATAAAATTGTAAGTTTATTATTTTATTGTCAGATTTCCAAAGTAAACATATGTATTTTAGATTTTAAATGTTGGATTTTATAGTAGTATAAAGAAAATATAATTATTCATTACATATTATTAAAAATTATTATGGCCGGGCATTTTTTAGTTTTTAAATTAACTTTAAACCAGAGAAAAATATTTATATATAATATTTTACATTATTTACTAACCTTTGTAACGCTTTTTCACTAAACCTATTTGTGACACTGACAATAAATGTTAAATGTCAAAATATTTGAATATTTAAAACAGTTGACATGCATAGTAGATACGATTTATTATATATAATTTTCCATACCTATGTAACTATGGCAATATAAATAGGATAATAGCAATTCTCTCGTAACTGGTACTTTTTGAAGAAATATTTCAAACAAAAGTTGTTCAAATCATTAACATCTTTAACTTTAATTATACCTATTTTACTGTAAGTGCAGCCGTTTCGGAGTTATGCAAAAAGTGACTCAAGTAAACATGCATTTTCGGTTTGAATATGCTTTTCAAAAATAGGAGGTTTTCCTCCCAGGCAAATCTTAAGTTTAAAGTTTCATTATTTTATCTTCAACGGTGTAGGCTGTAGAGCGTATACAGACTCACAGACACACACACAGACGTCATTCCAAAAATAGTCAGACTAGATTCAGGGAAGGTCAAAAGGTGTTTTTCCATTAAATTTCGAGAATTTTTTTTCCGTGATTACAATACTTACTTATTACTTCGTAAAAGAAAGTAAGAATTCACTTAAACCTGTATAATAAATGTACATATTAGAAGTAATTTTAACTTGCATATGTATAAACATTAAATTGTACCTACCTTCCATATTATTTCATTAATATACATACAAAAAATTAAGCTAGATTAAATCCTAATTGCTTACAAATATTACGTTCGCGTGGTTCTTTTTCTCACTGTTGTGTTCCAACGAAGAATCACGAACTAGTTCAAAACAATCATAACTCGCGCAACTATCAGCAACTAGTCAGGGATTTTCAGTAGGAACAAACCTAATATAACACGGCACAGATTAAAATCTAGCTTATTACTACTCCGATTCTGCGGTTTCTCAATGTAGCAAGTACAACAACGCACAAACATGTCCGAATTTGCTAAAGTAATGAAATCAAAAATTAAAAACTATACTTATAATAATATAAGATGCATTATGCAGTGATGGGTTTATCATACTTTCATGCATTGCTTCTTCTTCTTTTTTATTATATCTTGATTTATTTACTATGTGCAAGATCTGCTCACTACATTTTTAGCTCGCCATACGTAGTACCGAAGAGCTTAAGTGTTTGTCAGCATAATTAGTCTCTAACATTCTCGGATTGAAAAATTTCCTTAACAAAAAGTTCGTCATTTATCGCCCTGATGACGAAAATGTTAATATCTCAAATACTTGGTAACATGTTGGTCGCTCGCTCGCTAGTCGTAAGATCAACCATCCTCACCTCTTCTCCTCTGAAGATACTAGACCGATCTCAGCCAAATTTGGCACACATATTGTGTAGGGGCCCAATTCCATCCGGTCGTAAATTAAATCCAAACAGAGCCGTACTTCAGGAAATATTGGGCCCGCAAAAAAAAAATTACACCTTAAAAAGCACTTAGAAAAATAATAGTTCTACCAAATAAATCTACGTAAATTTCCAAATTATTTGATGTATTTAAACATTTTTTAGATTATAACTGAAAGCCGTAAAAAATAATGAAGATGATAATTTTTTAAAAATAAATCAATTATAAAAATATTAATTATACTAAACAAATCTACGTAAAATTACAATTTTTTGATGTATTTAAAGTTTATTCAAGTTATAACTGAAAGCCGTAAAAAAATAAGGAAAATAATAATTTTGAAAATAAATAAAATCAATAAAAAAACAATTGAACTGTTTTTGTTTTTTTCCGGCTTACGCGAAACTTTAACAAATGCATCTGACAGTTGATATTTGAGATTGATTACTATATCGTTGTTGATTTGATTGTTTCTTCGATTATTTTAATTATAGTGCAATAATAGTTATTTATACAGAAATTCGACATGCCAAAGTTTAGGCAACAGCTCGACGATGCCACGTATATTTTTTAGAATAAAGATATCTTTGATTAATTACTACGCCATTGTTGGTTTAATTGTTGCTTTGATCGCTATAAATATATTGTTTATTTATTCAGAAACTCGCCACGCCAAACTTTAGGCATTGGCGTAGCCAATGATAAATAGCTCGCCGCCAATGCTTGTTTTTTTGCTATCTTCATTTCCTACACAAAACAATAATTGCTCATTATAAATTAAATACACCGAAGGTAAAGTAAAAATATGATATATTTAATATACTAAATCCGATAAAGATACGGCTAACTGATGGTAACAATGCGTGCAAGCGCGCTTCTATCACATCATTAGTTTACTATACATACATTTACTTCCACCTGATAGTATATCGGTTAGCATGAATAGTCTATGAATTTATGTTAAATATTTAGTCATGGACGAGCTCTGACCCAATGCTTGTTATCTATACCTTGACTTACATATAAAATAATTAATTTTAAAATAGTCCATTAAACAATACTTTAATTATAGATCGATGATCGGAGAACCAATGAATTTTAAACATACGGGGCACATAGGAAGCAGAGATGTTGAGTTACCAAATGATCAACTGACTGCTTTACAGATGCAGATGATGAGTAAAGGTGGATATGAAACAGCTTATAAGGTAATTCTATACTATGAACTAAGAGTAATACGTACATGATGGTGGGGTAAATGTTACCAAAATGGTATCTTATGCTAGGCGGAGTATAATGCGTAAGTTATCCCATGGATAACTAATATTTTGCATAATATACACTACAGATCAAACGTTTGGCAAACAAAATTCAATAAACATATGTTGTTGCATACAAATAAACTTATATTTATTTCAGATAATATTCAGGAATATCTCTAAATACATAATTAAAATATAAATATGAATTAAAATTATTTGTTGGAGATATACATTAATTTATAGAAATGTATCACTACACATCACTTTCGTTGAAAATATCCACCTCTTGTTTTTATAGCGAGAGTGAATCTAGTCGAACTAGCAGCCGATTCGTGAAACCAGCTAAACCAAGGCCACCTAGATAAGTTTTTAGAAAAACGCCAAATATGCATTATATTCGCTTGAATAATGCATATACCAATACTAATTAACGATAATAATGCTATTCTATATTTGAAAAGGCTTTGCAACCAGCAAAACAGTACGCTATCAGACGTTATATCAAAGAACTATGAAGTTCAAAATTCCCTAATTCATTAAATAATAATAGTCAGTTTTCTAAAATTTCACAGATTATTCCTTACCCCCATAAGTAACTCTCCAGGATATAATTAATCGCTCTTATCCTTCGGGACATTACACCCCAAAGACAGAAGTAACTGGTACTTTTGAAGAAATGTTTCAAACAAAAGTTGTGCAGAATACTAATATCTTTCAATTTTATTCTAATTATTTTTACTGCAAGTGCAGCCATTTCGGAGATATTGAAAAAAAGTGACTCAAGTAAACATGCACTTCCGGTATGAATATGATTTTCAAAAATAGGAGGTTTTCTTCCCAGGCATATACAAATCTTAAGTTTAAAGTTTCATAATTTTATCTTCAACGGTGTAAGCTGTAGAGCTCTCACACACACACACAGACGTCATTCCAAAAATAGTCAGACTCGATTCAGGGAAGGTCAAAAGGTGTATTTCCGTAAAAATTTCGAGAATTTTTTTTTTCGTGATTACAATACTTACTTATTACTTCGTAAAAAGAAAGTAAATATTTTATATTTAATATGCAGAGTTTTGAAGTTCGAATTGCCATAATTTATTTAATAATAATAGTCAGATTTCAATTTTTTTTTTAATTTCTTTTACGAAGTAATAAGTATTGTAATCACAATTGTTACTGGACATACCGAATGAAAATATTTTCTTTTACATTTAATCATTTTATATTTTAATTTATATACTATCAAATCAAAATATACTGACTACGTAAAAGAAAGTTTAGGGCCAATACATGGCCGATGTTTTTAAATATTCTTGAATATTATTCCTAATTTCTTCTTTCGGCACCCACATTAAAGCTGCTCTTAATATGCATGCTTATTTATTAATCATGTCGTAAAATGCTTGTTGACATGTTCAAACTGATACATATTTAAACAATACAACTATAACAGAATAACTTAAATCTAGCTCTAACTTTAGTGTTGCCAAAATAATCACTTAGTTTATGTCTTTTCACGTTGGCACAATATTCTTGTACCATGTCAGTCAAATTATCTAATAAATTCAAATTTGGAATACCACATATAGTAAGTAGTTCACGATCTGTCATGATTATGGAAGAAAACGGTATTATTAAATCACCACTTTTTACTTGACAACTGCTGTGACAGGCTTTTTCATAAAATATGTGCGATAGTTGGTATCAGAAATAGTAGAGCTCAATTCAAGCAAAACTTCAGCTACATTACTTGATTTGGTGACAAACTCTTCTTTTAAATTTTTTCAAAGATAATCGGTAGAAGTAGAGGCTTTTGACATTTCTTTGTGCACATTGATTTGCATTTGATAGTGTTGTATTTGTTCGCATCTATAATAATGGTTGTATAACAGTATACATATCATCAACTTAAGACTTATACACATGCCACTACCGTTTTCACTGGCAAATTAAGTGAAGGTGCATTTCAAATTTCATTTCATCAAAAGGAGATGAACATTAAATTTTTACCGGATACGTTAACTAATACAATCTTATATATTTCTTCATAAATTCCGCTAAAAAATGCAATTCATTTTACTTATCAGTAATCCCTTATACATAACCGTGACCACTAACACAAAATTTCATGTGAATCCCTCGATATTTAATACTGGTTTGTAATTTTTTCTTTCTTTTGTTTCAGGATCCGGACTGGTGTAACTAATAGTTCCAGAATACGCATAATGTGTTGATAAGATAATTTAAATTTAATTTTAATTTATGAAGAGTGAACGCTGGATTTAGGATAAATTCATATTAAAAGTAACTAATCTATATATATACTAATGCGTTTAATTTGTAATACTCAGAGTTACTGTATACTATACATTACAGTATTATTCTTAAATAATTTACATTACGAAATAATTATATATTTATATATATATATATATATATATATACTAAATTTCGAAATGCGTTTACCTACAATAGCTGTGTTCGATATTTGCAGAACAGGGTGCTTCAATTGGAGAATAGAGTATGATATCTGACGTTACTCATCGTATTATGTTATCTTGTAGCATGACTGTATTTTTACGTTGTTAGATGTTTAAGTCTTGAATAGTTAGTTTTTAATCACTATTTTGATGTGAATTTTCATATACATAAGTATAATTGGGTTGGTAAATATTTGACTTTATTAAATTTTCTTTAGCACATACTGTCAATTTACTTAGATTACAAATATCTTTTAAATTAGTCAAGATTGTGCTTTATATATAAGTGATGAAATGTTTTCTGGGTTTTCTTTTTACTTCTATTGTTTTTCTTTGAGCAATAATATATAAAAGTATGGTTTTTAATTTGATTTTCATGTATGTTTGGTTCGTTCTACATGAATATCATTACAATTTTATTCATTGAGTATCAATTCAATTAAGAAACTGATTTAATTTTGAGTGGATGGATTTTTTTAAAAATCTTCCCAGTAAACATTTTGTCGAATCTAACATCTAGGCAACACATCCGGGCGTAACGAACGCATGTTACGTCTCAGCAACATATTGTTTACAGTAATGTGCTTAGGAATAGTTGATTTAATTGTTAATATTCATTGTTTCTTGAAGAATTTTATAATTTAAACGAAATGGTAGCACATATTTAAGTCTACTTTTATCTGAATTTATTGTAAATCCAACAATCAATTCATCTTAATATATGAATTATCCAACGTTTTCACAATGTACAGCCTTTTGTGTCATTTCCATGTGATAATGATGTGTTGCGGACTATTCTGCCCACTTCTTCGAGCGATATTTATTGTAAATGTAGTTGTTATTTATAATAATGTCATCCATGCATCAATATTTTATACATAATTTTAATATAGCAATAATAAATTTTATTATGCAACCGCACAATGTTATTATTACTGAATAAAACATAACAATTATGTGCAAGATATGGCAAGTACAAAAGTTAACCAGACAAAACAGTTTATACATATATATATATATATATATATATATATATATATATATATATATATATATTATATATATATATATATATATATATATATAATATATATATATAATATATATATATATATATATATATATATATATATATATATATATATATATATATATAAAAGTTTCCGACCTAAGAAAGATACAAGACATTTTTCCAGAATTTTTTTTTCAACATAGTCTCCTTGTAACTCTACACACTTCTCCCAGCGATGCTCCCATCTCTGTAACCCGTCCAAATAGTACTCGGCGTTTTTCTCTGCAAAATAATTGTTCACGAAGGTGATTGCCTCTTCATTTGACGAAAATCTCTGTCCTCCAAGCGCAATTTTTAGATGAGGGAACAAAAAGAAGTCGCTTGGGGGAGTTCAAACCGTAATTCGTGGATTTCGCCATGGTAACCGTTGAGGTGTGAGACACGTTTTTGGTCTAACGTGAGCAAACGCGGCACCCAACGCGCGGACAGCTTTCTCATGTCTAAATGTTGATTTAATATGTGACAAACACGTTCTTTTGACATGTTCATAACCTCTGCTATCTCTCTCACTTTAATTCGGCGGTCGTCTAGCACCATTTCGTGAACTTTGGCGATGTTTTCATCGGTAGTTGCAGTTTTTGGACGTCCCGAACGTTCATCGTCTCCCAAGCTCTTACGGCCACGTTTAAATTCAGCTGCCCAAAATTTCACTGTGGTAAATGATGGTGCAGAGTCCCCATACACAGAATCAAACTCATCTTTGATTTGCGTAGGCGTATTGTCTTTCAAAAACAAATATTTGATGACAGCTCGATACTCGATTTTGTCCATTTTCATAAAAACACTCACATTAACTCAAACGACTGTTACATAACAACTGCGCGTCCAAAATGGCTGAAACTGTCAACAGATGAACAACGAAATTCCCTAGCTTTTATTTACGAGTGCTGCTATCTTCATGTTGAGGTCGGAAACTTTTCATACCACCCTCGTATATTGGTATATGCCTGCGGTGAAAACCTCCTATTTTGAAAAGCATATTCAAACCGGAAGTGCATGTTTACTTGAGTCATTTTTGTAATTTCTGCAATATCTCCGAAACGGCTGTACTTACAATAAATATAGTTACATTAACATTCAAAGATATTAGTAATCTGCACAACTTTTGTTTGAAACATTTCTTCAAAAAGTACCAGTTACAAGATCTTATCTTATTGATATTGCCATAGTTACGTAGGTATGGGAAATTATATATAATAAATCGCATCTACTATGCATGTCAATTGTTTTAAATATTCAAATATTTTGACATTTAACATTTATTGTTAGTGTTACAAATTAGTTTAGTAAAAAAACGTTACAAGGGTTAGTAAATAATTTAAAATATTATATATAAAATATAAATGTCCGGCCATAATAATTTTTAATAATGTGTAATGAATAACTATATTTTCTATATATTACTATAGAATCGAACATTTTAAATCTAAAATACATATGTTTTTTAGAAATCTGACAATAATCTAACTTTACCACAATTCTACTGGACATAATGAATGAAAATATTTTCTTTTAAATTTAAACATTTTATATTTTAATTTATATACTATCAAATCAAAATATACTGACTACGTAAAAGAAAGTTTAGGGCCAATACATGGCCGATGTTTTTTTTCGTGATTACAATACTTACTTATTACTTCGTAAAAGAAAGTAAAAATATAAAATGTTTAAATTTCAAGAAAATATTTTCATTCATAAGACCAATTAATTTGTAAAGTTAGTTTATTGTCAGATATCCAAAGAAAACATATGTATTTTAGATTTTAAATGTTGGATTTTATAGTAGTATAAAGAAAATATTATTATTCATTACATATTATTAAAAATTATTATGGCTGGACATTTTTAGTTTTCAAATAAACTTTAAACCTTACAAAATATTTTCATATAATATTTTAAATTATTTACTAACCTTTGTAACGTTATTTCACTAAACTTATTTGTGACACTGATAATAAATGTTAAATGTCAAAATATTTGAATATTTAAAACAATTGACATGCATAGTAGATACGATTTATCATGTATAATTTTCCATACCTATGTAACTATGGCAATATAAATAAGATAATAGCAATTTTCTCGTAACTGGTACACTTTTTGAAGATATTTTTCAAACAAAAAGTGTTCAAATCATTAATATCTTTAACTTTAATTATACCTATTTTACTGTAAGTGCAGCCGTTACGGAGATATGTAAAAAGTGACTCAAGTAAACATGCACTTCCGGTTTGAATATGCTATTCAAAAATAGGCGGTTTTCTTCTCAGGCATATACAAATCTTAAGTTCAAAGTGTCATAATTTTATCTTCAACGGTGTAGGCTGTAGAGCGCATACAGACTCACACACACAGACGTCATTCCAAAAATAGTCAGACTCGATTCAGGGAAGGTCAAAAGGTGTATTTCCGTTAAAATTTCGAGAATATGCATTAGTTAAAGTATCGCGCAAGCCGGAAAAAAACAAAAACAGTTCAATTGTTTTTTATTGATTTTATTTATTTTTAAAATTATTATTTTCCTTATTTTTTTACGGCATTCAGTTATAACTTGAATAAACTTTAAATACATAAAAAAATTGTAATTTTACGTAGATTTTTTTGGTATAATTAATATTTTTATAATTGATTTATTTTAAAAAATTATCATGTTCATTATTTTTTTACGGCTTAGTTATAATCTAAAAAATGTTTAAATACATCAAATAATTTGGAAATTTACGTAGATTTTTTTGGTATAACTATTATTTTTCTTAGTGCGTTTTAAGGTGTAAATTTTTTTTGCGGGCCCAATATCTCCTGAAGTACGACTCTGATTGGATTTAATTTACGACCGGATGGAATTTGGCCCCTGCACAACATGTGTGCCAAATTTGGTTGAGATTGGTTTAGTATCTTCAGAGAAGAGGTAGAGGATGGTTGATCTTACGACTAGCGAGCGAGCGACCAACATGTTACTAAGTATTTAAGATATTTACATTTTCGTCATCAGGGCGATAAATGACGAACTTTTTGCTAAGGAAATTTTTCAATCCGAGAATGTTCCAGACTAATTATGCTGACAAACACTTAAACTCTTCAATACTACGTACGGCGAGCTAAAAAGGAACAATCACAGCACACTTCCAATCATTCGGATCTTTACCAAGCAATCGTACAAACTTACACTCCCAAATCTTAACATTTCCACAAAAATACCATCTATACCAGCAACTTTACCACATTTCATTCTCAACAGTGACTCATATACATCTTCTTCATTAATAACGCATTCATCAATTGTCGCTACATCTGACACTACATCTGCCGCGCCATTGGATCCACCATATAAACTTTTAAAATACTCACACCATCTAGCTCCAAACCAATTCACCACAATCATTATTTATTGCTTTCACACTACTGGCATTGCTGCCACCTTTCAATTTCTTAATGTATATATTATTTAATAAACAAACGATGAACCTGGCTTTTTCGAATGCCTTTTATCATCTTTCCTAAACATATTGTGTCGATTAAGTAAATTAAAGCCAGAAAAAAAATCTTGAAAGAAAATACTGTCCTTAGCATTGACGAAATTTGGCCATTAGAAAGCTTAAGAAATATAATATGTGTACACAACGGGAAAAGAGACATGCGGCCAACCGGTACCGAGAAAGGTGGATTACCTGCTTTACCTGTTCCTACTCAGTCAACTGACCCTGCTCCAAACGTCATAACTCCGTCATTTCTGGAAATTTTCTCATAAAATGGTACGTGCACATTCTTAAATTACCAGTTTAAAATGCAAAAAAAAAGATTTTTTTAAACTCCCACCCTGGGGGCCACCTTAACATTAGTACCTCTGTACCTCAAATTTTTTTCCATGTTTATATTAGGTGCAACAAATTTAAAAACCAGCAAAATTGGCACTTTTTCATAATTTTTAATATTCCTCCAAATATAAACACAGGAAAAAAATTAAATTTTACCAGACATCATTTATAAGGCACATCAAATTTCTTTTTTTTTATATTCTTCGGTTACTATCTTTAAATGAGCTTGATAGTTTACCTTAACGACGTTGCCATCTTAAAGGCGTCTTTTAGTTAGTGCTTTTGCTATGTGGGTATATAAGTTTTTATAATTGAAGGAATTCAATAGCTATGATTTATTACATTTCAAAATAATTACATGTATACAAATAAAGTAAAGAAATCATTTTGAACAAGGCAAACACATGTACGGTTAGTAACAGCATTGAAGTAAAAATAATTAGTTTTATAATAAATACAGGCTTTATTTGATAAATTGTTCGTGTGATCGAATTTAAAAATTAACCATTTATTATTATTACTGTGTCATATCGTTTATCTCTAAGACTTTTTTAAATCTGTTCTACAGCTTTTTCCTTCACTCTTAGATTTTTTGTTCTTTTTCTTGATAGTTTCTTTATCAATGTGAATTTTTACTGTTTTGATATCTATTCCTTCATCTGAATTGCTCTCAGTTTTAATTATTTTTTAATGGTGTTTTCATTCGCTTCATTTGTAGTTGAATTTACTATATTTGTAATTGACTCTGAAGAAATTGGATTTTCTACTATTTTTTTCTTGTTCAGTTTCATGTTATCGAAGTTCATGACATTAGACGGACTTTCTTTTAATTTATTCTTTTCTTGTACTTTATCTTAATTACTTTATTTAAATCTTGTTTGACCAAATCTTCAACAATTTCTATTACATCAGCTTGATATTCTTCCTTTTTCTTGTTTATTTTTTTAGTGTTATCATTCAAATAAATTCGCTTAGACCTGTCGAAATTTGTTCTTTATTAAGTTTCGACTTTCCGTCAACCATTTTACTTTCTTTAGATTTACTTTTATCAGATTTGTTTCTTTCTTTTTTATTTTGTTTCCCTGTCTTTACATTTTTGTTGTTATCGTTCGCTCAACTGAATCTATTGTCGATTTTTTGTTGGTATGATTCGAATTTATTTTCATTGTCCATAAATTCATATTCCGAATTTATACGTTTTTCTTAATATAATTAACCTCATTTGAACTTTCTTCAGTGTGACATTCGAAACTACGTTTTACACGTTTAATGAAATGTAGATTGTCTCGCCATCTCGACATCGTTCAAATAAAGTAATAAAAAATCCGTTTGTTAAATCTTCTTCCGGTTTTGTGCAAAGACTGAATGTTCCTATTTCACCAAAATCTTTTGAACCAAAATTAAACCATTTTGAGTTTAGTCTATCTTTTAACGGGACAATTTTAAAATTTGGCACTGAACTTAGTACTTGTTGAATTACTTCTTCGTTTTCTTCGGGATACACAGAACAAGTAGAATAAATGACACGTTTAACGTTTGGAAAATTAGATAGAGCATGCCGTAAAATCGTAATTTGAAAACAGCCAATGATTGCAGGCGCGACTTATTTTCAATTTTGAATTTGATCCGATCAACCATACCTATAAAAAAGTTACTTGTTAAAACAAAATATTTCAATTTATATTTTAGTTTTTACGAGGCATAAGTTTGAATAATTTGTTTAATAGTCGGTGATCTAGCTCATTTTTCTTTTTAATGGAAACATATATCTGCAGTAATCTGCATTAAACTTCCCTATATACATAGATACATACATACATAGATAACTTCGTGCGTATTCCCATCAAATGGTGTGCAGAAAGAAAACCCTTTACATTCATTAACATCTTGACAATCTTTCGCCATTCAACTCTATCCTTACAGACTTCTTTTGCTTCATTCAAATTCATTAAATTCTTCATACATGTTCTTTTATTCCGGTTACTCACAACTTTTTTTTCGCGCAACTCATTCTCAATCATAGTTATCTACGTATTTCGAAGATTACCCCGCATTCTCAGCTCAGCTCCACGTCTTACAACATCGACAATCGGAAACGTTAATCACAAATTACCAAATCAATCACACTTCTCTGATTCGGAGTTACATTCTCTTATGTATAAATATGTCACTTAATATGCTTAAAGCATGAATTAGTCACGAAGAGTCTATATTCCAAACAAAAAACTAATATCCTACAGCCGTTATCATTTACTCTATCATCACCAAATATTCCTAGTGCAGTTTCACTAACGCTCCTCTTAACACCAATCCATCGATTTAGATCACCACAGACAATCAATCTTTCACCGTGATCACAGGTATTCGCTACAATAGACATCTCATTCCAAAATCTGTCTGTCTCTGAATCACACTCAGACTCATTTGGGCTATAGGCGGATATTATGAAGAGCCTAATCAAACCTACTTTCATCTGAGCCAGAGTATTCTCGAAGATACACATTTATAATTCCGAATACAGGCTTTCATTCGTTTACTGACAAGTACTCCGACACCTTTTTTTGCATGCTCATTCTCATTGATATTAGACCATAAACTAAACACACCATCTTCATCTCTTAGTTTCACACACATTCACAAACATCCAATCCACATCCATGCATTACACGTAAAACTTCATCCTCTTTGCCGTTTATTCCTCTAACATTCCAAGTTGCAAACTTCCTTTCATATAATTTGACATTTTCTCTTGCGTTTACTCTATCTCGCATACCACAACAGTTATATTTTTAAAGAAAAGGGGTGCATATCGGTAAGAAGAGCAGTCAGGACAGCTTACCAGGCAAGTAATTTTTAATCATATAAATATTATTAAATCAAATATATTTCTCAATATTTGCTGTAAATGTAGTACGGACGGGCGTTAAATGACAGAACAAATGCATGTGGAATTTATAGTCAAATCCAGTGCTTCTGGAAAAAAGAAACTATGAACAGAGGGAACTTGCACCAAAAAGTATTTGCATGTAAGGCCCAGGAGATCTATTCTGAGTATCTCAGTCAAAAATATTGAAATGAAATTGAGATAATGACGACGTCACACTAGTGAAACGCGCATGTGAGATCTTTAGAGAGTTTAGCCACTCTGCTTCAAACAACGTGTTTATTTGAATTGTTATTTGTTTATATTAATTATATCTTGATATTTTTTCATATTGTATATATGTCGTTTATTTATGTTTGTGTGCAAACGCGCTGAACGTAAACGCACTCATACACACACACACTCGCACACACACGCGCGCGCGCGCGCGCAAAATTCTTAAAATTCCCAGACTTAGCTCAGGGAAGGCGAAAAGATGTATTTCCGTTAAAATCTCGATTATTTTTTTTTCATGATGACAATACTTCCTTAGTACATTCGTATAAGATAGTCAAAATTTGAAATAAAAAGTAATATTATACATTATAATATGTCTATTCACTCAACGACCATACAAAATTAATTTTTTAATGACTTTCAGTTAACTTAAATATTATTTTCAAAACTATAAGTTAGACACAAAGAAACAATATCGCTAAATAAAATCCATGCAAGAATATTTAAATATTGTAACGTATAAGAAATGTTATTTGCAAAGTTGGGCACCAGCTATCAATCTATCATCTCCAATTTAACTTTTAACCATGTACATACCTGAGCCAGAGCAACTCGGATCCACTAAAATATAGTCAATATCAGGGATATCTTTGTTTGTCATCGTCATTACATCTTTATTAATGCATTTTATATTTGTAGTACCCATTCCTTCGGTGAGTTTGCACAATATTTCATATCGTCGCTGGTCTCTTTCAATAGCAAATATCGTTCCTTGTTCTTCAACCATAGCAGCCAGTTGGCTCGTCTTCATTCCTGGAGCTGCGCACATATCCAAAACTCTACTACCTGCTTCTGGTGCAAGTAAAAATGGAGGCAAACAGCTCGCCTATATAAAATTTAGAGTTATTTACGCCTTTTAGAAATAACACATTTAGACCGTTCTCCAATCCAATATGTATGTGTATATATATATAT
>JADQWA010001359.1:0-17304 GCA_018344505.1 Nebria ingens riversi
CTTCGTATAAGAAAGTAAAAATGTTCATTTTCTAGAAAGAAATAATCTATTAAAAGAATTTTATACTGTAAAAAAATTTCTACCCTGAAATAAATTGAAACGTTGTGGAGAAAAGACGTCTTATTTCATTTTTAACTATTTTATTTCTCTTCTGTTTGCATTAAAAGTAATGTTAAAGTTTATATAAATGGTTTCTACAAATTCGATAATGCTGAACTGCCTTTTTACAGTGAAAATTATATTGCTTAATTTACTATAAATATAACTGACTATATCAGTTTCCTCAAAGAATTTGTTTCCTATTTAAACCCAAGTAAAATTGTCATTATACTCGTATGTTACAATAAAATAGTGATCATGTACGAATTTCAAAAAAATAAATTAAAGATTAATTTATGTAGCACCACCATTATTACAGAGATAAAATTGTTAAGTTTGTTTACACAACCAACAGCTGGTTAAGAAGTAAAGGAATGTGTTCGGTCTACACTCTACAGATATCGATAAGCTATGCGGTTCAAGCACGTATCTAGCAGTGACATTCTATCCAAGTAATTATTGGTGCTCCAAGTTAAATAAAACAAAAGTTTCAAATGTTGTTTTCTTGGAAATTCTATATTGTTTATTCCTCGATTTATTCATCAGATCAGAGATTAGTTAAACCGATGAACTTACAAACCTACGATGTCTAAATAGAGCAAGATAGTAATGCAAAAGCAATTTTTTTTGCTTATTGTTTTATTTTTTTTAATAAACCCCACATTTAAGACACTTAAAAAAACTAGAAATTGCACAACAGAAAAAGCATTAGCTTCGCCAATGCTCAGAGATTTCCTTCGGCGCGTATAACAGTGACGTCGCAATCCAAAGATTTTCTTCTTACTTCCCGTCATTATGGCGAACAAAGTTTAGTATAAGTATGTATAATTATTAACACGGATTGGCTTTGCCAATTCTAAGAGCTCACCTATGGCGAGCTTATTGGCGTTGGTTACCCCAATGCCTAAAATTTAGCATGGCGAATCACTATATAACTAAACAATAACCATCAATATCACTGACATTTTTTGACAGCAGGCGATTGAAAAAGTTTTATACATTGCATTTATTTTGGTTTAGAAATTTAAGTGTAAATATCATTAGCAACATCAAATCAATGTTTAGGTAATTATTAAATTTTTATGGCGTTGGGCTATCATTTTTGAAAAAGGGTCACTCTCTAAATTTTGGTCTTACGAGTGAACGATTGTCGACTAACATTCAAGTATATAGTATATGAGTTATAATATTTTTAGATTCAAGGTGATGAACGACGATATTTAGGTTAAAGCCATTTTTAATCCAATATACGAGGGTGGTCTGAAAAGTTTCCGACCTTAACATGAAGATAGCAGCACTCGTAAATAAAAGCTAAGGAATTTCGTTGTTCATCTGTTGACAGTTACTCACCAAAGTTTCAGCCATTTTGGACGCGCAGTTGTTATGTAACAGTCGTTTGAGTGAGTTGATGTGAGTGTTTTTATGAAAATGGACAAAATCGAGTATCGAGCTGTCATCAAATATTTGTTTTTGAAAGGCAATACGCCTACGCAAATCAAAGATGAGTTGGATTCTGTGTATGGGACTCTGCACCATCATGTACCACAGTGAAATGTTGGGCAGTTGAATTTAAACGTGGCCGTAAGAGCTTGGGAGACGATGAACGTTCGGGACGTCCAAAAACTGCAACTACCGACGAAAACATCGTCAAAGTTCACGAAATGGTGCTAGACGACCGCCGAATTAAGGTGAGAGAGATAGCAGAGGTTATGAACATGTCAAAAGAACGTGTTTGTCACATATTAAATCAACATTAGACATGAGAAAGCTGTCCGTGCGTTGGGTGCCGCGTTTGCTCACGTTAGACCAAAAACGTGTTCACACCTCAGCGGTTGCCATGGCGAAAATCCACGAATTACGGTTTGAACTGCTTGACCATCCGCCTTACTCACCATATCTAGCCCCAAGCGACTTCTTTTTGTTCCCTCATCTAAAAATTGCGCTCGGAGGACAGAGATTTTCGTGAAATGAAGAGGCAATCACCTTCGTGAACAATTATTTTGCAGAGAAAAACGCCGAGTACTATTTGGACGGGTTACAGAGATGGGAGCATCGCTGGGAGAAGTGTGTAGAGTTACAAGGAGACTATGTTTAAAAATAAAAAATAAAATTCTGAAAAAATGTTTGTATCTTTGTTAGGTCGGAAACTTTTCAGACCACCCTCGTACTTATAGAAACACGGCCGAATGATTTAGTTCTTCGGTACTACATACAAGCTAAAAAGCTGTAAAATGCACTTCTTTCATCATTATTTCTTTCAAAAACGTCGCAACACTTACATACATCAAAAATTTGCGTATGTGTTATTGATTTTTTTTTCTGCCAATCTCCAGTTAATTCATTCTTATAGTATTAGAATTATTTCTAGAAAATGGCTCAAGCCACCGTTGGGCCCTGGGCTATTTACAATTCCCGGTAGTTGGTCATATTGCACCAGCCTTCTGCACATAACTTAAGTTTACATTCTGCAGAGTGTTAACTTAATTTTTATGACACACTCGCCACGTTAAATAACTTGTACTATACCTGACACAAGCTGATACATGAATATGTCAGACATGTCACACATGTTTATTTTCTGGGTTTATACAACATTAAATAATAAAACAATTTACATAAACTCAATTTTATTGAAATAAGATAACAAACAATCATACAACTAAGTAACAATAATTTTAATAACTAACAGCATTTGTTAACTAAGAAAAATATTAAGATTTAATGAGTTTTTTTAATGATTTTATAAGTGGATTGTTTTTCATTTGATTTTTTTGCGTTAATATAAATATGTTTATACACTGGTACATGTACTGGATAAGGTTTGGGGACATGCACATGATATGGAACCAACTTCTCGTATTGATACTTAATTTCTTTGACTACAGGATACGGAACTTGTTTCTCAACAGGCACAGTAATCGTTTTAATTACTGGAATTGGTATAGCTTGAGGTACAAGTACTTGAACTGAATAAGGTTGCGCCACAGGTATAACAACTGGTTTTGGTACTGGTACTGGAATAGCATAAGGTACATTGACATGTACTTGCTTGTAAACTGGAATCTTTACAGGCTTGGTCACTTCCACATGTTGTTCTTCATGATTGTAGTTGTGTTTTGGTTCAAAATCACTTTGGGAATATTCGTAATTTTGTTGATTTTGATAATTATGATGTTGGTTATCTTCATTACTGTATTGAGATGTAACTGCTGACACACACATAAGAACACAAACTAAATACTTCATTTTATAGTTGATAGAACTAGTTGCTGTTGTGAAAGAACTTTACTAACTGATACTATTGTTGTATTTGCGCGTGGTTTTTATACTAAATACGATTTTGGAAAAGTGATTTAATCCACTCTGTCTAACATTGTGTTTAATTGCAATTTACAAGCAATTAATATACGATGTGCACTTTCTAGAATATATAAATTATGTATCTGGCCATTAAACACGAAACATAATTGTTTCATTTGTTAAAATTAGATTGCTAATTATTTTAATTTAAAAAAGTATTTTTAATTTAAAAATGTTGCACGTTATTTTATTATGAAAAAAATTAGTAATATTTTTGATAAAATGATCGTTCTTAAGTTTTCAAATAGAATGATTACTAATTATAGATTATTTTCTTTCTTGTACGAAGGAATAAGTAAGTATTGTAATCATGAAAAAATTGATCTCAGAATGACATCTGTGTTGTGTGCCTGTCTTTATGAACACTCCATTGCTATAAATAATAAAAATAGTAAAATTTTATGTTTTTTATATAGGTACATTATTTTTGAAAAGAATGTTCCTGTCTAGCTACGTAAATATGATAGATATTAATAATTTTTTTCAAAAAGCGTACTAGCTAATAGAATAAAATAGCTATTGAAATTCTTAAATTTCTTATTTATGTTCCTATAGCTACGTAGGCATGGATATTTATATTTAATAAATGATATTAACTATGCCTATCAGTATATTAACATGGCAACAAAATAGATTAAAATAATTTGGAATTTGAAGTGAGAGCGTGTTAAAAAGGTTAGTAAAATGTTCAATATATTGTAGCATTGAAGAATGTATTCTGTTAGGTACTAAATTTATTTTATTTATTTCAAAATTAACAAGTTTTCGGTTACAATAATTAGTGAAATAAATGAAAATTATAATTGTATTTAAGTATCCTTTCTATCTAAATAGATATGCCTACTACGTATAACAAAAAGAAACATAATTATATACATATTGTGAGGTGTAAGTTGAGGTGGCACAAGAATAACATAATTATAATATTTATTTAACTAAAGATTTTTGCTTTTATTTGGCAAAAAACAGTAACAATTACAATATTTTGTAATGTCATATTTTCTTGTTTTATAATGGAATTCTTGGCTACAAGCACACATTTATTGAAAATGTCCAACATGGAGTCAGGGACGCTTAAAACGGATATATTTTATTAAAATCGTGCCTTCAATTTTTTTCGTAATTACAATACTAACGTATTACTTCGCATAGGAATGTAAAATATGGTATCTAAAGAACTGTATTTGATATGAGGTAATATATATATTGACGATGCCATTTCCTAGTAAAAAGAATAAAATAACACAAAATCATAAAATAAACATCGGCCATGTATTGGCCCTAAACTTTCTTTTACGTAGTCATTATATTTAGATTTGATAGTATATAAATAAAAATATAAAATATTAAAATTTCAGAAAATATTTTCATTCATTGTCCAATAAAAGTGTAAAGTTAGTTTATTGTCAGATTTCCAAAGAAAACATATGTATTTCAGATTTTAAATGTTGGATTTTATAGTAGTATAAAGAAAATATTATTATTCATTACATATTATTAAAAATTATTATGGCCGGGAATTTTTTAGTTTTCAAATTAACTTTAAACCAGAGAAAATATTTATATATAATATTTTAAATTATTTACTAACCTTTGTAACGGTTTTTCACTAAACTTATTTGTGACACTGACAATAAATGTTAAATGTCAAAATATTGGAATATTTAAAACAATTGACATGCATAGTAGATGCGATTTATTATATATAATTTTCCATACCTATGTAACTATGGCAATATAAATAGGATAATAGCAATTTTCTCGTAACTGGTACACTTTTTGAAGAAATGTTTCAAACAAAAGTTGTGCAGAATACTAATATCTTTCAATGTTATTCTAACTATTTTTACTGCAAGTATAGCCGTTTCAGAGATATTGCAGAAATTGCAAAAAAAAGTCTTAAGTAAACATGCACTTCCGGTTTGAATATGCTTTTCAAAAATAGGAGGTTTTCGCCCCAGGTCTATACAAATCTTAAGTTTAAAGTTTCATAATTTTATCTTCAACGTTGTAGGCTGTAGAGCGCATACACACAGACACACACACACAGACGTCATTCCAAAAATAGTCAGACTCGATTCAAGGAAGGTCAAAAGGTGTATTTCCGTAAAAATTTCGAGAAATTTATTTTTCGTGATTGCTATACTTACTTATTACTTCGTAAAAGAAAGTAAAAATATAGGCACTGAAAAAATAAATATATTTGACCATTTTGTGGTTGTGGGTGTAGTAACAACTGCCAACAGCAGGTCGGTGTGCAAAGGGTGAGTTGTGTAAAGTTGAACAACAAAGTTGGTGTCTTGTCTTTGGCACTTTGCATGATGGCGCGCGGTGTTGATGCGAAGTGCCGTCATGTTTTGCGGCTGAACAACTCTGCTCTAACTTGGCGCACTACTACCAACAAACTATGCTCCTTCTGTTGCTGCTGCTGCTACTACTGTTATGTACGGTGGGAATGACGAAACAGAGGGGTTGCTTTATCCCTTTCCCAGTTGACAACGCCACGTCTGATCTCACGATTTCTCACTTATACAGCGCGTATTACACACTGAACTTATACTATAAATATTAATTAACTATCACATGGCTTTGTTTTGATAAAGTTAATCCGCTGGACAACAGTTGGAATTCATTTATTTTCATATTTAAGCTATTCTCTAACATATATTAAGAAATTCTTCTTATTATCTTCCTATTTCCAATAAATACATTTTTATTTACTTATTTGTGAAACAAGCTTAAGAGGAACATTCCCTATAGCGGCGAACGCAATAATAATAATAATAATAATAATAATAACCTTGGCATAGTTCTTAAATCAATTAAATACTTAAACAATATTTAAATAATGAATTTAAGTCTTAAGGAAAGTCAAAGATTTTAATACCTATATATTAAGTTAGCTGAACATGCTTTAGGAACGTCAATACTACTTTAATGTCTGAGATGATCCAGAAAGAAGCAAATAAATCCCAAATGAAACTGATTGAACCTGCATATATTAATTTATTCTAAGTCAAATCAGCGCAGATGTAGCTCTTTTATGGATTTACCATTGCTCGTCCGGATTAGATCTTTAACCTGTTCCGCATATAGTGTAATCAATCATTAAATACCTAAAGACGGCAGCTATTGCAAAAGAGCCGAATCATATTTTATATAAAATAATATAATTTCCCTTGCAACTGATTGATTGAATGAGTAAACTGTCAAAATAGAGTAACTAACGTAAACAAATAAAACCATCAATATATCAACATAACTAACCAAATAACGTAACTATAGAAACATAATATAATTGACAGGAATAGTTATTTTTTGCAATATACGCGTGTTCTTTTCACCACCGATCAGGAATCTAAAAATTTTTAAAAATTAGCTTCTGATCGCTGCGGTCGAATAAAATTATCGATTCAGAGGAGGTGAAAAGATACGGTAAGAATGTTCTTCTTACCTGTATTTTTTTTTAGATAAGATATTTCTTGTCTATCAGTATAACTAGTTGCCTGTACGCACTATTATATACAGAAAAGTTGTGAACAAGCGAACTAGAAGAGCATATATAAAAAACTTGATGAATCTGATTGAAGAAAAAGAAGTTTGTAAGGATAGAGTTGAATGGCGAAATAATGACAAGATAGAAATGGATGTCAAGCAGTTGAAATTTAAACGAAGGAAAAATTATCTGAATAATTATTCTAAAAATTGATGTAAATTGTCATACGTTTGCCAATATTTACAATCAGCAAATTATTTCAGAGCAATACTAATGTTGTGATATAACTACATGTTTGGTAAATGTTATGATGCTTAGATTTGGTGCGCAAAATTACTGACTCATACCACGGTCACTTATTCGGTACGGTCTCGAACGCCACCCAATATAATTAACTACTCGTACATTTTTGAACACCGAACAGTTGTACTAAATAGTCATTGTAGTTGCAGTGAAGGGTATACGGCGACATATGCAATATGTTTTCTCTCTTTTTCGAGTAATTTAGGTATACCAACCCACGAATATATCTTTCCCAATCCCAACACCAGAGTGTTCTCTATTCCGCTTGTTTGTAAATTTTCAAACGATATATACATTTAAGTCGCTTAATATTATAGGTTTAAAAAATATATTAATGAATTAATATTTCCACAGTCTACAGGCGTGTTTCTTTGAACCACGATTAAAATTTAGGAATCACACTGATAAAAGTAATGATTTACAAAAATCACATTTCTTCGTTGGTAAACTGGTATCCTTACTCATGAATTTAGTGATCAGAAAGTGAAAATCTGCCAAACTTGTATAAAATATAATCATACAACTTTAAACATAAGATTTGTAAATGACCCGCAAAAAACTTCTAATTTTTGAAAAGAATATTCAAACCGAAAGAGCATGTTTACTCAGTCCGTCGTTTCTTCAATACCTCTGACACGGCTGTACTCGCAACAAAAATAGTAATATTAAAAATGAAAGTAATTAATATATACTACAACTTTTTTTCATTTTTTACTTTCTTTTACGAAGTAATAAGTAAGTATTGTAATAACGAAAAAAAACATCGGCCATGTGTTGGCCCTAAACTTTCTTTTACGTAGTCAGTATCTTTAGATTTGATAGTATATAAATAAAAATATAAAATGTTTAAATTTTCATTGTCCAACAAAAGTGTAGTTAGTTTATTGTTAGATTTCCAAAGATAACATGTATTTTAGATTTTGAATGTTGGATTTTATAGTAGTATAAAGAAAATATCATTATTCATTACATATTATTAAAACTTATTAAGCCGGGCATTTTTTAGTTTTCAAATTACTTTTAATCCAGAGAAAATATTCATATATAATAATTTAAATTATTTACTAACCTTTGTAACGCTTTTTCACTAAACTTATATGTGACTGACAATAAATGTGAAATGTCAAAATATTTGAATATTTAAAACAATTGACATGCATAGTAGATACGATTTATTATATATAATTTTTCATACCTATGTAACTATGGCCATATAAATAAGATAATAGCAATTTTCTCGTTACTGGTACACTATTTTTCAAACAAAAAGTGTTCAAATCATTAATATCTTTAACTTTAATTATACCTATTTTACTGTAAGTGCAGCCGTTACGGAGATATGCAAAAAGTGACTCAAGTAAACATGCACTTCCGGTTTGAATATGCTTTTCAAAAATAGGAGGTTTTCCTCCCAGGCATATACAAATCTTAAGTTTAAAGTTTCATAATTTTATCTTCAACAGTGTAGCCTGTAGAGCGCATACAGACTCACAGACACACACACATAAATCGCATCTACTATGCATGTCAATTGTTTTAAATATTCAAATATTTTGACATTTATCATTTATTGTCATTGTCACAAATAAGTTTAGTGAAAAAACGTTACAAAGGTTAGTAAATAATTTAAAATATTATATATAAATATTTTCTCTGGTTTAAAGTTAATTTGAAAACTAAAAAATGCCCGGCCATAATAATTTTTACTTTCTTTTACGAAGTATAAGTAAGTATTGTAATCACGAAAAAAAAATTTCTCGAAATTTTAACGGAAATACACCTTTTGACCTTCCCTGAATCGAGTCTGACTATTTTTGGAATGACGTCTGTCTGTGTGTGTGTGTGTGTGTGTGTGTGTGTGTGTGTGTGTGTGTGTGTGTGTGTGTGTGTGTGTGTGTGTGTGTGTGTGTGTGTGTGTGTGTGTGTGTGTGTGTGTGTGTGTGTGTGTGTGTGTGTGTGTGTGTGTGTGTGTGTGTGTGTGTGTGTGTGTGTGTGTGTGTGTGTGTGTGTGTGTGTGTGTGTGTGTGTGTGTGTGTGTGTGTGTGTGTGTGTGTGTGTGTGTGTGTGTGTGTGTGTGTGTGTGTGTGTGTGTGTGTGTGTGTGTGTGTGTGTGTGTGTGTGTGTGTGTGTGTGTGTGTGTGTGTGTGTGTGTGTGTGTGTGTGTGTGTGTGTGTGTGTGTGTGTGTGTGTGTGTGTGTGTGTGTGTGTGTGTGTGTGTGTGTGTGTGTGTGTGTGTGTGTGTGTGTGTGTGTGTGTGTGTGTGTGTGTGTGTGTGTGTGTGTGTGTGTGTGTGTGTGTGTGTGTGTGTGTGTGTGTGTGTGTGTGTGTGTGTGTGTGTGTGTGTGTGTGTGTGTGTGTGTGTGTGTGTGTGTGTGTGTGTGTGTGTGTGTGTGTGTGTGTGTGTGTGTGTGTGTGTGTGTGTGTGTGTGTGTGTGTGTGTGTGTGTGTGTGTGTGTGTGTGTGTGTGTGTGTGTGTGTGTGTGTGTGTGTGTGTGTGTGTGTGTGTGTGTGTGTGCGTGTGTGTGTGTGTGTGTGTGTGTGTGTGGTGTGTGTGTGTGTGTGTGTGTGTGTGTGTGTGTGTGTGTGTGTGTGTGTGTGTGTGTGTGTGTGTGTGTGTGTGTGTGTGTGTGTGTGTGTGTGTGTGTGGCTGTGTGCGCTCTACAGCCTACACCGTTGAAGATAAAATTATGAAACTTTAAACTTAAGATTTGTATATGCCTGGGAGGAAAACCTTCTATTTTTGAAAAGCATATTCAAACCGGTAGTGCATGTTTACTTGAGTCATTTTTTGTAATTTCTGCAATATCTCCGAAACGGCTGTACTTACAATAAATATAGTTACATTAACATTCAAAGATATTAGTATTCTGCACAACTTTTGTTTGAAACATTTCTTCAAAAAGTACCAGTTACAAGATCTTATCTTATTGATATTGCCATAGTTACGTAGGTATGGAAGTTATATATAATAAATCGCATCTACTATGCATGTCAATTGTTTTAAATATTCAAATATTTTGACATTTAACATTTATTGTTAGTGTTACAAATTAGTTTAGTGAAAAAGCATTACAAAGGTTAGTAAATAATTTAAAATATTATATATAAATATAAATGTCCGGCCATAATAATTTTTAATAATGTGTAATGAATAATTATATTTTCTGTATATTACTATAGAATCGAACATTTTAAATCTAAAATACATATGTTTTTTTTAGAAATCTGACAATAATCTAACAAACATCTTCTGCTTCATTCAAATTCATCAAGTTCTTCATACACGCTCTTCTATTTCGCTTGCTCATAACATTTCTTTCGCGCAACTCAATTCGCAATTATATCTATTCACGACGACCACACTTTCCCACATCATCAATTTCGTCCTCGTAAATAATCTTCATCAATCTTACATTCGACATTCTTTCAACATATATTTATATTTCCCAAAATTTTATATTTCAGTATTCTTCCTACTACGTATAAAATATTCCAATTGGGGACACTGCAGATTTTAAAAATTGTTTTTGCAGTTTCCTTTTTTACTGTTATTGCAACTGTACACATGTAACCGACACTATCAAGCAATATGATCTTTTCGACCTCGCACGTCAAAATCGGTCGTAATTTATGAATAAAAACATCTGTAGTGCCTTGTACTTGACTTTCTTTAACGTAGTAGATACATTTTACATAGATAGGAAGCATATTAAAATATAAATTTTTAAACATTCAAACAAATATAATTATTCATTACGCTATAATAGAAACGTTTATGGCATATATTTTACTAAGTGTTGCCCCTTTACTCTAAATGAAAAGTCAATGCCTATAAGTTATAATAATAATAATAAATATATAAACATGCTTTCCTACCTACTCTTTGTATTATTTTGCTTTCGCTCCCTGCTAGTGGTGTAATAGGAGCAACGCTAAACTTATTCCATAATATTCACAACTAACAAGGGCCCGTGAATCCAAGTTACTCAACCAAGTTCATATTTAGAAAAGAAATTGTGTTTGCTCGGTTGTCACCACTGGCTGATTGATTCTAACGTCGTTTCTCATCCTGCAGTTTAAACAATAAACAACATGCCTTTCAATACACTAAGCAAACTTTAATTAATCAAACATCAAACCATGTAGCAAATCAGGGACGTCATACATCTCAACTAAACAAATTCATAAAGCTAATACATAACTGATATATAATACAAATGTTATGTCAGCTATGTATCATATTTTCTATGTTTGATGCATACTTTTTGTGTTTTTTGTTGAACCTTTAATTACTTTCTAAAACGAAGTAATAGATCTCGATGTTTTAAAAGTAATTTTAACCTTTGACCTTTCCTGAGTTATGTATAACTATTTGTGGAACGACTTGCGCGTGTGTAGGGTATTAAAAAAGAAGTACAATATTTTTTGGGCATATAGTACCTACAGCAACAAATAAATCGAGAAGTCATAATGAACATGGATCTGCAAACCAGCCGTTTTCAAAATAATTATTCTTTTGAAATATAGTGTTTTAAGATTAGCGTAATAGTAGTAATGAGTTTTACTATTGCTTTGGCAAACATGTATGATGTAATATTTTAATTGGATCAATGATTCTGAAGCAACGATACACTTTTAAAAATCATATTTTCCTATTGACGTTCTTTTCACGAACTCAATTTCCATTTGTAACAAAATCGACACAACATAAGTATAAAATCGATTACACTCAATAGAGGATTACAAAAATGTCCTTTTCATTCTGCACAAAAAAAACCCATCTCTACAAATGATTTGTGCAGAGGGTGTCGTCGTGTATGCAGGGTGATATATATCTATCTATAAGAGTGCGGTGAATTCGTCGAACTGTGAACGCTGTCACCTGGCCACGTCGCCGCAGGTTGCTAATTTCATTACTGATGTGCGAGACCTATACTCCCCCAATACAAAGCATTCGATTTACGATGATGTCCACAAATGTAATCGGACGCCATCTCTCTCTCTCTCTCTCTGTTTTTTTTAAATATATGGTGTTAAATTAAAGGTTCATAAATACATATACACACTTAGATTACATACAACAATTTTAAAATATCTATAGTGTCTCGAACTGGACTTTGTTATTTAGTTATATTTATTGAGATAAGAAGAATGCCCAAATATTTTGTTTGATAAAACTCAAAGAAAAATAATTATTCATCACACTATAAATAACTGTACACTACTTGGAATATTTTACTAATCTTTTAAACAATTTCTCACTCAAGCAATTTTTGACCATCGATGTAAAATCCCAAACTATTTGAGTCTATTTTATATTTCTGTTGAACTATTGGAAGGTATAGTTAGTATAAGTAATTAAATATAACTATGTAACTATGGCAACATGAAATTTCTTGTTACTAGTACTCTTTTTGAAGAAGTTCTGCAAACAAAAGTTGTGCGAAATATATAATCTTTCATTTTAAATATTACTATTTTTGTTGCATCCGTAACGGAAATTTGCAGAATCGACAAAAAAAAAAACCAAAGTAAACCTGCGCTTTTGGTTTGAATATGCTATTCGAAAATTTAAAATAGTTCTTGCACGTCATATAAAAGTCTTAAGTTTGAAATTTCATAATAATAGTTTCAACCATTTGGCTCTAGAGTCTAGAGCGTTCACAGATACACAGACATATCTCGAGATCGATATTTTTTATTATTACAATACTTACTTATTACTTCGTATAAAAAATAAAAAGATATACGCTCTATATTCCATTACCCTTGCTTTAACTTCAAACGCGTACAGTCTTGTCAGCAGTTACCATAGTGGGCCTTAGTTGAAGTTTATTCAATTTTTCTAAAAGATAAACAATTCTACCTGATTTCTTATTCGGACTTATCTTATGAAAAGGCAAAGTGGCTAAATATTGTATATCAAATCACGTGCAGGCAATGGACGAAAGAGTAGAATAGATGTAAAAGGCTTTCTTCCATTTGATGGGAATAGGCATATCCGTAGGTATACTAATATTCGTACTACAGATATGACGATGTTACTTTGAAACTAGAAGGATTGGTAATTATTTGCTTTTATTATAGTATTAATCATGACCTTACAAAAAAAATTGCACAATATTATGATCAATGGAATAGTATCGACAATAAAAAAAACTCATAATTTTCTCTCAACATTCTTTAAGCTAAATAATCGCTTGGTACTGCTCTTACTGTCATTTTACTTCGATAACTTTAAGATTATGTCTAAGTTTTGTTGTATTTATTTCTTCGTGTATTATATCCATTTTACAAGTGCCCCATATTTTTACTGCCTTTATCTCGAGAAAGGAAGAGAATTTGATAGCATACAAATAACAGAAAGACAATCAATATTCTCAGTAGCAAAATAAAAACACTAACTGTTGAAGCAAACTTATGGTAAGTTGAACATAATATATTAATATTTAAAATTACAAAAGTTAATAAAGATATATGTTAATAGTTTTAGAACTTCATACGTAAACCAGGCTTCACTCATAAAAATTGAATAATCTGCACACTGATTATATTCTACAGAAGTGCTATAGCAAGATATTTTTCGTCATTGTCATTAGCTATTCTAGTCGCAAATTACTACTCGTAATATACTTAATTTTGTATATAATCAGTTATGGACGCAAAGACATATCAATCTATCATTAGAAAAATCTATGTGGTTAATTTTTTGGAAACATCACCACCTTTCAATTAATGCAAGCAGTAATGTATAAAATGAATATATTATCTATATTATAATATATACATACGAGTATATATACATTGTCGGACAAAAGTTAAGCAACTGGCGTAGTAGTTAACAAAACCCCATAAATTATAGAGTTGGAATGCGCTGAGAGGAAATGTTTGTACAACTAAATTAAACTAATGTTCCGATAATACAACCTTTTTTTAAATAAGTTTTAAAACTAAATAAATAACATTATGATTAGTGTAAGGATGTAGAATTTAACAAAGACAAAAGTTAAGCAACTCTTTCAAAATATGTTAATATTAATAAAATGCCAGTATTTTGTGGCATATCCTTGACTTTTAATCACCCCTTCACAGCGCCGGGGCATAGATGAAATTGAATTTTTATTTTATTTTCAGAAACTTGACTCCATGCTGCACTAATGGCAGCAAATAGAGTTGGGGCATTAGTATAAGTATGTTCGCGAATTTTTCTATTTACAATCTCCCAAAGGTTCTCAATTGGGTTTAGATCAGGTGATCAGGTGCGATGGCCATGAGAGAACTCTAACATTATTATCAGCAAACCATTCTTTAACTATTTTTGCGATATGTTTCGGATCATTATCATGTTGAAATATCCATCGTAATGGCATTTCTTCTGCAAACGTTTTGTAAATTATTTTTATATATAAATCTGTCCATTATGCCCTTTATTTGATGTACCGGTCCCATACCGTGTCCTAAAAAGAATCCCCACACCACCATGCTTGACAGTAGTCCGATAGTAGCGAGGATTTAATCTCTGCCCAACTGGACGTCGCACATGACACATACCATCTGAATTAATTAAATTGAACTTGGATTCATCACTAAATAGAACTGTTTTCCACTTATTTAAGCTCCAGTTCAGATGCTCTTTAGCAAATGTTAATCGGGCAGTCCGTTGTTTTTTTGTCAATAAGGGTTCTTTTGCAGGGCTGTGGCTATATAGTCCTCCTACCAGGCGTCTTTGTATAGTGCGAAAACTTACAGTGTCTTTCAAATTTGCTCTGATTTGTGAAGCTGTATCCATGGATCTTTTCTGGCCATCTTAATAATACACTTATCAGCCCTGGGAGTCATTTTCGTTGGTCGCCCTGATCGTAGTGCTGTTTTAACAGACCCTCTTACTCGATATCGTTGAATCATTATTGATATTATTGACTTATTTATATTAAATATTTCGCTAATTCGCTTTTGTGATGTACCTCGTTCGTGTAGTCTCAAAATTCGCAATTTTAAATCTTCAGAATATATTTTTCGCGACATGGTCATATATATATATATATATATATATATATATATATATATATATATATATATATATATATAATATATATATATACATATATATATATATATATATATATATATATATATATATATATATGTATATATATATATATATATATATATATATATATATATATATATATATATATATATATATTAAATAGTTATGTTGGTTAGGCAGGGGCGCGCCATTCCAGTGTGCGCTATGTGCACCACACATGGACAACAGGTGGTTAAGGCGACACCAGGAGGAACTTTTAAAAGAGATATTGTAGTTAGTTTTGCTTTTCAAATGACGACAAAAGTGCACAGAGCCTTGGATAATTATAATCAGAGTAAATCAATTTCATCTTACAAACGAACGACTTAAATAGATTGAAGAATAATAGTTATTATATACGACTTCGAAATCAGGAAATTGTGAAATAAATATCTTCTTTTGAAAAATCTGGTTTTAAGATGTTACAGATACACGACAAATCGCTTTCTTTGCGTTTTACTTAAATCAAGCTGAAAATTCCCTATGGTATAAGTTAAATAGCGCTTCATATAAAAAATTAGATTTGTCTTTTGTAATTCGTCTAATGTTGTTTGTGGCGATCGCGTTAAAACAAATAAGTTTTGTCATTTGCCGCGTTTGTTAACAGTCGAGCAAAATCGCATTCGAATAAACACTTCTCAAGAATGTGACTTATTTAAACGCGATTCCGCTGAGTTTCTTCGACGTTTTATAATAGTAGATGAAACATGGATTCACCATTACACAGAAGAGATGAACCGTTGGTATAAATGTATTGCATTGTAAGGTGACTACGTTGAAAAATAAAATAAAACATTCTCAAAAATCTTGTGTTTTCTTTGTCAGACCGAGGACTTTCCGAACCACCCTCATACATCATAACTGCTATATTAGTAATACTTTGATATCCCATATTATTAGCTTGATTTATTTGATTGTAAATCATTGTTGATAAGAATACACATACAAACCAATCACAAGTGCTTAGCCACCAGTCTAGCTAATGCTAATAAAAAGCCGAGCGATGCGAGTGAACATTAAAATAAAGTCGAATATTAACGATATTTAACGAGGCGAAGATATCTTCTTCCATTTCATTTTTAATTAAATAAACTTGGTGTAGAGCAAAGTTATCAGGATTAATTCATATGTATTTCAAACACGTTTATACTGCAAAAGGATATTATGTTGTTGATTGCGTCAATCGGATAACTCAAACACCTTTATTTAGGATTTCAATATGCGCATAATGATGGGTTGGTGTTTTATTAATTTCACCTCCTTAGGTAATATGTATTGCATCATTTAAGCAATATATAAATAATGTTTGTGGGATGACATAAACAATTATTAAATATCCTGAAATAAGTCACTTACCGTCTTTGTTCATACTGGCTTGAAAACACTTTTGAAGACGACAAGCTCTACACTGGTTCCTGTGAGTTTTATCAACTGGACACCTTCCTTTCAACTCACCAGCTGCTTTGCAAGTGTAGACACGGTTGCGATGAATGCTGCGCTTAAAAAATCCTGAACAACCTAGCACAAAAAAAATTGGTATAGATTCATCATGATAATATGAGCATAAATATGTAAACATACCGTCACAACTGTAAATGCCGTAATGTTTTCCGGAACTGCGGTCACCACAAACTTTACATGGGATATCTAGTAGTCTATCACCTACAAATATATAATGGTCAAAAATAAGTTTATTTATAATTTTTAATTATTAGAAAAGTAGTATTGATTCACATTTCATAAAATTTTATACATAAGCAAAATATAAATAATTTGTTAAAATTTTGTTTGAAATGCTAATAATAATTTTAAAACTATGTAAACGCCAATAGTTATTCATTTAAACAAAGTGTTGTGTTTTCATTATCAGAACATAAAAAATATGGTATTGTAAAAAATATCGTACGCATAATAGGTGAGAGTCAAATGAGAAGGTATGGTCATGTTGAAAGAATGT
>JADQWA010001360.1:0-18005 GCA_018344505.1 Nebria ingens riversi
TTCGTAAAAGAAAGTAAAAATCAAACAATTGTTATTCAAATCTATAATGCTCTGCAGATGTTTAATTATTAAACGAAACGTTAGCACATATAGGGATTGAATAATTTTAATTTATCATATATCCGACTATTAATCCTACAAGAAATCAACTAAAATTGGATACGACATTTCATCAAATCAAAACTATGTTCAGAGCAAATGCTATTATTCTAGTTATCTCTATGGATTACTTATTAGTAGATTTAAAGTTTAATATTGAAAATACAATAAATGAAATGTCACATATCAGTGGCATCAGATTCAACGTTCCTGTTATGTATTTAGTTAAACAAACCAATATATTAGTATTAGTGAGCAATTATTCATATTGTGCTTCATACAAATTCAAAATCATGAATAACTGCATCGGATGTATTTATTTCGATTGAGTGATACATGCATGCATACATTTAGTACTACTACGAAATGATCATAAAATATCAAATTGAACACGCTTTTATGTTTAGCGAATGTTCTATATGTATATATATTATATGTATGTATGTATGTACTCGTACATACATCATGGGTAGTAATAGGTTCATGCCTAGTGTAGATATTGACATTGGTCATGTTTCGTACACAATACAGGAATGGATTAGAAATTATTTAGAAATGAATAAGAGGGCTAGTTAATATTTATTCCGCCATAATAAAATCAAGTGTATATACAGCCTAAACTGCCGAAACTACACTCATAAAACATTAAACTTAAGATTTGTATAAGGCTTACAGTGAATTTTTTATTTTTGAAAATAATATTTTGTCGTTTTTTTGAATATCTCCAAAACGTCTGCACTTACAGAAAATATAGTAGTATGCAAAATGAAAGGTATTAATATTCTGCACAACTTTTGTTTCAACATTTTCTGCAAGAAGTGTACCAGTTACAAGAAAATAGCTACTGAATTTCTTAACTTTCTCATTTATGTTGCGATACGTAAGTATGAACATTAATATTTCATAAATCATCGTATCTATGGCTGTTACTATTTTAACAGGAAACTAATTAAACTAAAATAATTAGGATTTTATTACGTATTGGACCATTGATCGTCACAAATAGATTGAGTGAAAATGTGTGTAAAATATTAGTGATTTATTTAAAGGATTATTTATAAAAATATTCTGTTAATTATTTAATTTATTTGAAAACTAAAAAAAAAATGCAGGCATAATAATTGCTTATATGTGTAATGAATAATTGTATGTTTGTGTTTGTATTTTACTATCTTTATTCCAATCTAAACTGAAGGAACCTACTATGTATAAGAAAGGCAAGTGCGAGCCACTGCCGATATTCACATTTTCAGTACAATGAAAAAAAACCCTAGTTTAATGAAAATGGTTCTCAATGCAGTACTGTCACTATAGGTACATACATATATACAAATGCAATGTATATGTATTCTCGTTATACGTGACAGTGTTTCATTTTATCGTTATTTTATTCATGACGTTAGGGTTCGTTATACGATACAGTATAGTACAGCACCAGCACAGCCTGGTATGCTATGCAAACATACTGTCTATATGCACATATACCAGGCAGAAGCACAACACAATGCCACTTCTACTACGTATGCGAATAGAGATTAGCTTCATATTTCGATGCAACGAACTAACGACCTTGGGTACTCGCAATGAACGCGTATATTTTGCAGCGTTCGTTGAACGGATACTTCAAGAAGGAAGGAAGGACGGGATTAGTGTTTTTTATGCGATAGTTACACTGATGTTTGCGTAACGCGATAAGTTATAAAAACGTTTTCGAGGGTGACAAAGATTTTGTAATTAATTTCAAGGGTTTATTATTATACTGGAGGTAAATAGGTAAATAGGAGGTGAAGTTTATTCTAATACGAAATATCTACTTGAGAAATACGGACGGAACATTATCGTATAATTAACTTGCTGTATGCTGTTTTATATTGAACTTATCTTGCGTATGTACTAACATTTTAGTAATATTTTGTTCAATTAATGCAACTTGAATGTTCAACTCAGTTGTGGTGAGTTGAAAGATAAGGGATGAAAATGAAAAACGTTCGCCTTTTTATTTCGTTTAAGAATGTCGTGAATAAAAGATGTTTTTCATGTTCATCCCTGACCTAATCAATTAATATCCAATAACTAATAGAAGTATGCACTATATGTTCTAAACATATCAGATTTGGAAGTAACCCTCACACTATATAAGTGATTATAATCGTTTAGGACCGCTATTTTGTATTTATCACATGGTGCTATATTATGTAAGCTTTAGTGTGACATTTAGCAGTAAATTTCATAAAATGTGTCGTCATGTTTACCACCGACGCGGTTGTGGTTTTAGCACCTCAATCACGTTGGTGCTATCAATATAACAATTCGCTATTATGACATCTGTCCAACGAATGCTTTACGCCTCGTCATACGTCATCAAATATATCACTATCATGCGTTACTATCAATGCCCCACAAGTGATAAATTTTGAGAGAAATACATCTTTTGACCTTCCCTGATACGAGTCTAACTATTTTTGGAATCACGCCTCTCTCTCTCTTTCTCTATGTGAGTGTGTGTGTGTGTTATTTTTTATTATAAAACTTTAGATATAAATTTGTATATGGCTGGTAATAAAATATCTTATTTTTAAAAAGAATATTCAAAACGGAATTGCATGTCTACTTTGTGCAATATCTTCGAACCGGAAAATTATGTATCTACTTATAAATTCAATCTTGAAAGTTAAAGACAAGAATGTTGAAAGCACATAAAGAAATATAAATAAAATAGCAATGAATATTAAATATGAAATTAACCGTCATGTCAAAAAGTGTGAATAAATTTTATGTATAACTGTACAAGTATCCCTACATGAAATATTGCTATGTCTGTCTGTCTGTATGTATGTATGTATAGATAGTATCATTTAGAAGTCGTAACCGTAAAACTTATATTTTCCTAGATATACATAGTATGTACATATATAAAAACAGGACAAAACGCAACGTTTTTAACTAAAGGAGCGTAAAAACGTTAATATATTCGTTACCAGTCTCGTATACCTGTCACGTTTATACTGATAATGTTCACTTTGTATTTTCGGATATTAAAAAAAAGCATGTGCGTTTTATTCTATAGTTTTAATACCTATTTTCCTGTAGTCACGCCATTTTACACAACTAACAACATTGTATGTCCACCAGGGTCTTCGCCAATCTTTATGAATACTGCAGAAACATTTCTTATTATAGTATATTAGCTAGCCTTGCCTAATACATTTTGAAGATTATTTGAATGTGTAAAAGAATTATATATCAGTACACAACGTATTATATATATATATATATATATATATAATATATATATATATATATATATATATATATATATATATATATATATATATATATATATATATATATATATATATATATATATATATATATATATATATATATATATATATATATATATATATATATATATATATATATATATATATATATATATATATATATATATATATATATATATATATATATATATATATATATATATATATTATATATATATTATATATATATATATATATATATATATATATATATATATATATATATATATATATATATATATATATATATATATATATATATATATATATATATATATATATATATATATATATATATATATATATATATATATATATATATATATATATATATATATATATATATATATATATATATATATATATATATATATATATATATATATATATGTTGTGTACTAAAATATAATGTAGTTAGAAATAAACTATAAAAGGTCTATAGTAGCAAAACAGGACAAATACTGTATGTAATATGCATAAAAATAGTACATACATGCGCACTCAGTACTACATAACTGCTCTGTGCTCTATGAATAGGAAATAAAAAGTCCCATTTCCTTTAATTACAAAACTACGTTGCTCGTAGTTCGAGTATTAACATTTTAATTAATTAAGTAGCTTAGTCAGATAGTCATTTATATTAAAGACACCACACAATGTAGTACCTACGTCTATATTTTTTATGAGAACGATAATTCTCGTTGCTTGCGTTTCTCTACTCCCTTAATACACCCTTCGTGTCCATGCAATCACCGTCCTATCGTTATCTTAGGTTATATATTACCAAAAGCCCCTCCTTATTACTAAACTTGGCGCCTTAATATCACGTGCCACGTACTATATGAATACTTCAATCATATCATCAACTTGTATGATAAAAGGTTCAAGTAGACTGACTTTTAACTCTAGTTTAAGTTTTAACGCCTTTTTCGTTACTTTAAATGTAGAAATATACAATTTCACTTTCTTATCTGCGAATATATATAAATGTATATAAGAAAGCATGAAGCGTCCGTGGTCTAGTGGCTAACGCTTCTACCTCACAAGAAGAGAACTATGAAGTGTGTCTAATTCGAATTCCGTCTAGGTCGAGTGGCATTTCTCATTTATGATTTACTTCGTAAGTAAAACTGTACATCGGCAGGTTTCTCCCAGGTCTTCTGTTGAGAAAACACGCATATACATGCGACTCGAAAATTTCAGAATTCTTCATACCATACAGAGAATCCGGACTCGGTTAGGGTAAAGCGACGGTAAAGTCAGGCTTAGCCGAGGGCTTAGCTTAGGTACAACACAATTCACGGTGAAAATATCAGCCATGCATACATACATACAGCACACTGAAGATATAACGGCGCACACAATAATATTTGTTTGAAGCAAAAGAAGTATATATAAGGCTTTTCTGCCACCCCATTTGATGGGAAAAGGCATGAAATTGTATGTATGTATATATGTATATCGTATCAGCAAATAAATCAATAAATAACACTTATCGCAATATCCCGAATGTCGATAAGAGCACGGTCGGAAATGCAGCGTATCTTCCGGCAAAATAGTTCCGCGATTCGGAAACTCCATCAGCTCCAGCAGTGTAGCCATCAGAGCCACGTGAATCTTGGTAGGGAGTTAAATCGTCCGTGAAATGGCATTAGGTATATGTTTACCGGAGTAAGCGATCGGTTAGGTTAGGTTAGGTGATAGGGAGCGCTATTTCTTTAGATTAAAATGTGCCCCCGAACCATTACCTTATCTACCAGAATAGTCTAAGGGTAAATTATAGATATGGCGTCACGGGTGTGGCCAAATGAACACTCATGCAACTTATTCGTACCAAATTTGACATCGTGACTGTGATCACCCGTCAACTCTCTCGCTCATACATCTAAAAGTGGTCGCCTTTTCTTTTCTGAACATACCGAAACCAATTATGACCAAAATTGGTACACAATTCAACCGATTCTCATTTTCATTTCGACACTCCTTTATATTTATGGAGATAATATAAAATGAATTTTAAAACTAATCAATAAAACAAATGCTCAACGCATGCGCTCTTGTTTCTCTATTAGTAAACCACAGAAATAAATCAACCAATTTTAAAGATTTTCTTTATTAAATATAGTAATTAGTACAAAATTATTTTTACGGCTCAGGAGACAAAAAAGTCATAGCATTTGCTGAAGTTATTTTTGTTAGAAAACTAGAGCATATATTTTTTTAATTTATTAATTTCTTCTTGTATATAGTGATGCGGTTTTATTTTGTGTTTGGGATGTTATGTTCTCAGCTAATAAAACTCTATCAACTTGTGCTATTAATATAATATATGTAGTTAGAGAAGATAATATCTGAAAGAATTACACAGAAATGAAATAAATTCAAAAGTTATTAATATTTTGAAGCATACCATAAATGATAGTGTAAAATCCAATTTAAACAATCCAAAGATAATAAAGTCAACTTTATTGCTTGTCATTTGAAGTAAAATTAATTTTATCTGTAATTATAAAGTTTTTGTATTGTCGATGAAACGCTTGACAAATATAACATTTGTACTCATAAAAATGAAAAAAGTGTTTAGTTAAAATGAATTTAAAATAATAATGAGGTAGATTATCTTACATCACCAATTATTTCTATTTAAATTAATTTTTATTAGGTAAGGGATGAAAATGTTGAATTTTTATTTCTTGAACAAAATAAAATCGTTTTGATTTCGTTTAGAAATAAAAATTTAACGTTTTTCCATTTGTATCCCTTACCTAAAAGTCGTCGTCATTGAATTGAATCATAGTTTAAATACATTTTAGAAGCACTATTAAAATAGAATGAATACAAATGTAGTTTAAGGTTGCACTACCAACATCTGTAATAAGCTGTTGAGTTTTATATTCGTGGCAATGAGCGTACCACAGTTCTTGTAAAATGGCTGGTGTTTTGTTAGCCTAGAGGTACAAAAAGCTTGTATATATTTTATTATTAAACTTCACTATTTAGCACTATTAATCCTTCCAGTGTACTCAACAACAAAACTACATTTGACTACATTATAATACATTTATAAATATTGTTATGTATGTTGGTTTTTATAATTTTAAAAGCCAAAGTTTCTAAATATGTCAGACACGAACAATTACTGCAATCTATAGGTAATAGTTTTACTAAGTAGGAACTGAAGTGAAAATAATATATTTTACTTTCTTATGCGATGTAATAAATAAGTATTGTAATCATGAAAAATGTTGATCTCGAGATTTTAACGGAAATTCACGTTTTGCCCTACCCTGAATCGACTAACTGACTATTTTTGGAATGACGTCTCTCTCTCTCTCGCTTTCTGTGTAAGTGTATGTGTGTGTGTGTGTGTGTGTGTGTGTGTGTATATGTGTGTGTGTATATGTGTGTGTGTTCGCGCGCGCGCGTGTGTGTGTGTGTGTGTGTGTATATGTGTGTTTGTGTGTGTGTGTGTGTGTGTGTGTGTGAGTGCATATGTGTGAGAACGCTCTATAGCTAAAGCTGTAGAAGGAAAAATGATAAAACTTTAAACTTAAGACTTGTATATGCACACAATAAGTGTTTCCACAGAGTAAATGGCCACTAATCTAAATATTGTCAGCAACGCTAACTAATTACGTAATAACATAAAATCGCCAAATGTAAAGCACACTAGATATCTTCTCTTTGTGTCGTCATCAAATTGGCATTTAATACGCAGTCTTAAAAATAATTATATTTAAATAAGAAGTGTCCGTGGTCTAGTTGCTAACGCTTCTACCTCACAGTAAGTGAACTATGAAATTTGCTTAGTTCGAATCCCGCCTAGGTCGAATGGTATTTATAACCTGTAATTTACTTAGGTAAATCAGTTGGTCGACAGGTGTCTCCGAGTTCCCCTGTTTAGAGGTTACACACGCCCACATACATGCAACTCAAAATTTCAAAATTCCATACCATATAGACAAATTCAGGAAAGCGTAGCTCAGTTAGGTCTCAGGTTAGCTTAGTTAGGTCACTATAATATAGTCATGTACAATATCGGTCATGCACACAACACGCTAAAGAGGAAACATTCCCTATAACCGCACACGCAATAATAACAATAATCTTTAAGTTTGTGCATAAAATAATAAACTATAAAATTAAAGATCAAGAATTTACATTTAATAATATAATTTCTAAACATCATCCCTAGGGTTAGTTCCTAATAAGTGCTCAGTAGCCATATGCACATACATACTTATATAAAATTACCTCCTTTTCTGCCGCAACAAAATACCAAATGACCAACAAAATCCGGAATGAAATACCGATAATCCATTTGGTGCAAGTCAGACAAATAATGAACGTATTAATAGGCAACTCGATGGTCAGGATCGCGATATACCCAGCTACATCCACTAGGTACAAGAAATTAAGCATCATTTGCGACAGAATCAACAAAGAAATTGCATGAAACACTTTCAAACAACATTCGCACATTACGGCGTGCATTTCACATAACTTCAACAGTTCACATTTCTGAAACCGCCTGTGCTTTAACTCGGAAAGTCTAGCGTTCACATAACGAAACAGCATACGGAAAAACGACGCGTACGCTGTGAACGCTAAATTCGTTATCACAACGAATACTTCCATTGTTGTCAAGTAGAAAATTATCCGGTCGGTTAATTTTGGTGTTTCTTCGTTAATAATATCATAATAGAAATAATCCACTATTTGAAGTGTCAACAATGTAATTGTTAAAATGTTTAATTTTTTGGAGTTGTATTTATATTCTTCCACATACACCCGGTCTGGAATGTCCATTTTGTTAATTGTTTCTATGAATTCGTTTATAATTTTTTGATTTGACCACCCATAGATAATTGTGAGAAAGTATATGATAAAACATGATATTGCAATTAAATCCAAAACAGTATATATTATTATATACGAGCCAATATTTCCATCATAATCTGATATATTAAACATAACATAACATGAGTAACAGTACATTACGCCAAATGGTATTGCATAGACAATATGAGACTTGCGCATTGGCAATAGTGCGAAAGTTAACAGTTTGCACACAGTTTCGAATGGTTTTAAAGCATATGTGCAACTTTTTCGTTTTGATGTTTGATTTTCCAATAGAATTATTGTTGTATTTGATATTTTTGTATTCATATTTTTCAATAACGATATTTCACTAAATAAACACTAACATACTTTATATGCATACATATGTATATAGAGTCTGGGTACGCAACAACCTTACGTCACAGTTAAAAATTATACGTTTACACTACTATAGAATCGACCATTTTAAATCCGAAATATATTGTTTTAGAAACTTGACAATAAACCAAGTTTGCAATATGTTTGTAGGTATGTTTTTGAATAGCCGAATAAATTAACCACAACAAAATAAATAAACAACGATACAAAAGTATATGTAAACGTAGCAAATGTGTCAAAAATACCAACTTATAAATTTAAAAAAAGAGTTAATCTTCTATATTAGGTTGTGAATCTGGACAAAAAATATTTTTTAAATGAAATTGATATTCTACGACAGTTTATTTTATTTGAAATACATTTTTATAAGTTTTATTTTCAATAGTTAATTTAAGTCTGCAGGAAATTTCATGTTGATAAGTTTTTAGCAGGTTTTAGTTACAAAATGACGTAAGGTTGCTGCCTGTGTATCGGTTGGTACTATAGACGTATAGACACATTTATAAATTGTGAAATTTCAATGTATTAAGTTCTTCAACCACAAAACGATTGGCAGTAGTTGAATAAACAATTAATTAGAAACAATATAAATTGATATTTTGACAGGAATCATTTGAATACAAATAGAAATTTATTTACTTATCCATTAAACAAATTAATATTTTGTATACCAAGTGCCAATATTTGATGTATTCTTATTTATGAATTGTATTAAGAACTGTTTTAATGCTATTACATTAAAGTAGGGTTGTTTTTTACAAATATGGCATCCATAAAACACATATGCAGTGTCCCGCACTAAACTTTCTTGTACGTAGTAGCTATATCAGTTTAGATAAAAAAGTATTATAATGACCAGAAATTTGTTGGTTTTTAAATAAATTAAATACTTTAAAGACTATATTCCTTAATACTAGAATATTTTGAACATTTTAGACACTTTTCTCCCAATACATATATAATTTGCACAATCGATGTCAAATCCCAAATTGTATAAGTCTATTTCATCAAGTTAATGTTTACGTAATTATTAAACGATTTTTAAATGCGTTAGTTTTTATTTTTGAAATATGTGTAAGTCAAAAGATATTGGATTTTAATCTAGTTTTTTTTTAAATTTTAATTTGTGTGAATTTAATATTTTATTAATTAGGCTATTATGGTGTCAAATTTATTTGCGATGCATTTAAAAATGTCCAATATTGATGAGTAAATAATTAATTATAATATGTCAACAATTTATTTAGCTGAAAATTAAAATTCTATCAAGATTGTAAAGAAAGTCAAAGATATATTTATTATAATTTAATTAATACATAATACAGGATATTTATCACATTTTACATAACTATTATTATCATGATAAATGTATCACTTTCTTGAAATAATTATTTCTTTTAAAACGTAACAGAAGAACTTGCACCCATAAATTACACATGAAAACTGATATTTAACAGATGCCGCTCAGTAATAGCACGAGTTAAGTGGATCGTAATTATTTGTGAAACATTAATTTATTATCGATTAACGTAAAATCGATTCATGGTTTTGTTTACGATTGGCAATCACTGCGTATTCCATTTGTACCAGTATAACAGAATATGTTGTAACTGAAGCCAGCATCTGAAATGTAATACAAATCATTTAATTTTGATTATAAAATTTATATATAAATAAACTTACAGATTGAGGTAACATATAATCGAGTCGAAATAATCCAAAAACATTAAATCGAATTCCGTTATTCTTCATTTGTAATGAAATTAATTTCAGCTAAAATTATGAATAATTCAATATGAGCAACATTCATTTCCAATTTGTTTCATAATTGCTCAATTCTAACCCAACTCTTTGATCTTTGTCAGTTTTCAAGGCGTTCTTATGGGACGCATGTCAAAATATTTTCAAGAAAATAAGTTGCTACTTCAACAAAATTAATTCAGGATTTATAATATAACTTTCAATGTTTTTAGGTTTTGTTATAGCTTTACTTCAAAATAGAATAAGAAACAAATCTTTTTGTCCAATTTATATCTAAATCTGTTTACTTACATTAATTACTTCTCGCTGGCATTCAATATTATTTGCATACTTATTCCAAACTTCATGGAATAGTAACGGTGATTTGTTGGCCTACGAATAAATATTTCAATTTTTATTGCTAAACATTGCACACCTCGATATAATACATATTTATATTAAATGATACTTACCTCGATTTCAGCAGCATTAAAATATTTAACTATAACAAGACCTTTAAAAAAGTCATTGTTATCCATTTGATAGACGAAACTATTGTAATTGCACTACTAAAATTAGGGTCTTGAACGAGCAATACAAAATAGCCAATATTATCAATTAAATAAGCAAAACTCAGTAACATATGCAACAGTATCTGAACAGTAAATATTTGAAATGTTTCTTCCATTAAATGTTTTAAACACGTATGGAATGCACTCAATTCACTCCACAAGCAACCATTAGTACAGTTTTGTGATGCAATTTTTAGGTTAAGATAACGAAAAAGCTTCTTAAATACATGCGCGTAGATACAAATACAGAATATGTTCATTGAAAGGTAAGCATCCATTACAGAATAGAAGAACATAGACACATTTGCTGATACTTCGTTAAATTGTGAGTAAAATAAATAATCGAAAATCTGAAGTGTAATAACTGCTACGAAAACCATCAATCCGGCCACCATGTTGTTTCTACGCGCATTTGCGAAAACATCGCTGGTTACTTGAATATTTACCAGTTTATTAAGAACTGTTTTTAATTTATTCCTGGTTGCATACCCAGTTATAACGAATATTATGTAGAATGATGAAAATAGGAAAATGCAAAATTGGTCTATATTTGACATTAGTATTCTTTTTGTATCATAAAAATCATCCAAGTAATAAAAACTTTTTGTTGCGTAAATTTGTAATAGAAAAAATATTATAAACGGTATAAAATCACGAAAATGTTTGGTTGTTGGTAATGGCATTAAGTTGAAATTAAATATTTTATCTACGTAGTATAAAACGTGAAATGCGTCGTAAATTGTTGCATACATTTTAAATTCTTCTTGTAATTCTCTACTAATAAGTTGATTTTTATTTTCTTTTATATGATTTTCGTAAATATTTTTGCAATATTTATTTATATATCTACATACATCTCAACAATTTGCGTAACGATTTAAAAAAAAAAATACGTGTGCTCATTCACCTAATTTTGATTTCGCCATAAAAAGTAGTAACCAGGGGTTGTTGTTTATAACATAAGTTATAAAAATTGATAAGCTGATTGATAACAATTTTTCTATTGTCAATTATTTACATGTCTACAAATAATAACCAGTTTACAAACCAGAAAGTATTATTCATCTATTCTTCATTAATTTATTAAATAGATTTACCAAGCACGCCTTATTTGCTACTTTATATTAGTTATGTAGTATTTTTACATATATATTAATACCAATTTTTGTGGCTTCTAAGCTAGCAGCCACTGTCAAATTTAAGAATGTTTAACACTATAAGTGAAATTATTTATACAAGACAAATATTATAGTCGTAAAATATTTAACTAATATTCATTTTTACTTATCTTGCTTAAATTATATAACTTTTGATATTTGTCTTGTTTTTGCGTAGACATGATATGGAACTATTCTTATGAATGCTGTACAATTTTAGAAACAATTGTTTAACAGACAGGATATCGATAATAAAATATATAAATGGTGATAATTGATTAAATTTTTATTTTATACATTATTAACTTTTTTAGTTAATTTGTCTTTAAAAATAAAAGAGATTGACATTTGCAGATACTAGAAATGATAAATGACTTAATATGTTTGTAAGTAATGTAAAATTATGCAACGCACTAGGGGTTCATTTGTTTATTACCACAAGATAAATTGCTAAGAGTGTTTTGTTCAATCGGAATTTAATTCTATTACTGTGTTAATATGTTTGTATGGGGCGAGCGTGGTCTAATGGATAACGCTTCTACCTCCCGAGTTAAACAGCTTACTATGCAGACGCGAATTAAGCTAGTTATTCAATGCCTTCGCAAACCAGTGTGTGCAAAGCTATTAGTGTTCATCAATTTTTTCATAAAATTGAAACACTTGTTTTACACAATTTTTCTCTTTTGTTTCATCGCACCCGGAGCATGAAGTGGTTTTCTTAGTTTTTCAATCACATTACTGTCCATGAAAACTGTCTCCGTTCTTCACAAACCGCACGTAAGTACGCTATTTCATTGTTTTTAGCTCGCCGTACGTAGTATCGTAGGTCGAATGTAATTTCTCACTTGTGATTTACTCTCGGATTTACTTCGGTAAAACGGTACTTCGGCAGGTTCCTCCGGGCACTCCGGCCTAGGAAACACAAATACATACGACTCGATAATATCAGAATTCTCCATACCATACAGACAAATACAGAGACTCTTGGTTAGGGTAGAGTCAGGCTTAGCTTAGGTATTAAGATAAACCATCAGGTCCGTTTACTTCTAAGAAAATGCGATTCGGCGCTACTGTGTATAGGTGCGAACTAGAGCGTTCTGCAGCCAATGTAACACTAGTAACGGAAAAAATATTGGCCACGCACACAACACGCTGAAGAGGAAACATTCCCTATAGTGGCGGCGCACACAATAATAATTATAATCTACTAGTTTGTCACTAGTCACAAAAAAATAGCTACTGAAATTCTTAAATTTCTTATTTATGTCGGCATCGGTACGTAAGCGAGTACGTAAATAGAAAATTATATTTAATAAAACAGATCCACTACGCTTGTTTATATAATATTAATAGGGAAACAAAAGACTCAAATAATTTGTGATTTAATATTTACAATCGATTAAGTGAGAAAATGCTTCAAAGGTTAGTAAAATATTTAGAATATTACATATATATATATAAATATTGTGTTAGACATTTAATTTATTTAAAACAAAAAAAAATCTGGCCTTAATAATAGTCAGTGGTCATATATTAGAAATTATGTATTTTATTTTTGACTCATTAAATAGCGTATTTTTGTGAATCCAACCCATGAGGTTATTTATATTGATACATATTGAATTACTAAGAATTATTTGCAGTCCCACATTGCGCTTTTTTATACGTATTATATATTATATAAAGATAATAAAATACAAACTTAGGGAAGATCAAAAGTGTATTTAGCTCACCGTACGTAGTACCGAAGAGCTTAAGTGTTTGTCAGCATAATTAGTCTGTAACATTCTCGGATTGAAAAATTTCCTTAACAAAAAGTTCGTCATTTATCATTATCATTTTTCGCCCTGATGACGAAAATGTAAATATCTCAAATACTTGGTAACATGATGGTCGTTCGCTAGTCGTAAAATCAACCATCCTCACCTCTTCTCCTCTGAAGATACTAAACCGATCTCAGCCAAATTTGGCACACACCCGAGTCGTCCGTCCAAGAACGGACACCTCTGACGACGAGACCACCTTTCAGATCCCAAAATAGGTGTCTAGATAACCAGCTGCACGCACCAGTAAAACCGTCACTAAAAACACCATTGAGCCGCTTGCTGAGCTCGACTCTGACAACGACGACGTGCGCACGGACGTGGAAGTCCCAGCTCAAAAAAACCCAAACCCAAACTCTTCCATACGCCCCCCCCCCTATCTTTCCAGACATCTTTAACAATCCTTCATTTATCACCAACTTCGTGAAACAAAAAGTCACACTGAGGAATTACTTTAAATGCACTAACAATAACACCAATCTCTACTTAATGAGCGAAGATGATAGACAATCTCTCATATAGGCAATGAACCGAGAGCAATCCATAATGATTTTATCTATACCGATAAAACCACAAAAACCCATGCCGTCGTTCTGAGGGGGTTAGATACTGAACCCACAGTCGACGACCTAAAATACGAACTTCAAGATGTCGACATTTAAACTGACAAGATTAACAAAATGCGAAACTAATAACTACCAGCTCAGTGTACACCGTTTAATCCTTAAATGTATCCACACAGTACCTATTCCACATCAAGTGCAGCTGGGAAAGGTATCTGCACAAGAAGGTGCTTATTCTGTACCACCGATGCCAAAAGTGGGAGCACGCAACGGCTAATTGCCGTTTAGAGCTATGCTGTCTGAAGTGTGCTAAGTCGCATTTCACGAATACTTGTACAACGACATGCGACACATCCGCTACGTGCGAAAATTGTAATGGCCCGCATCCAGGTAATAGTATTGAATGCACAGACTAGAAACCGAGAAAAAACTCGCCCTACTTGTAAAAGCCACTTAAAAGGACGTACCACTTCCGGCCATCAATAAATGTAAGCCATCAGACGCTACGGCTCCATCCCAGTACGCTCCCGTCGTTTCATTGTAAAATTTCCCGCTTTTTCCGAAAACTTCTAAGCCAACTCCCCCATCACACTACAATCCCCCAATCAACAATCACAAAACAAACCCTAGCATTAATCCAATGCCCGAAAGTTCATGGCAGAGGTCAGATAACTAAATGAAACACTTAACATTTCAACCTTGAGGGACCTCAGCGCAGCGGTGGCCTACGCCAAACACCGAAATGAGTATTTTAATATCTTTATATCATTCTTATCAGACATCCACTCATACAACACTTAACTTACAGAACTTGCCTCACTCACCCTCAATATCAGCTCGTGGATTGCGAACGGAGTACTGGGCAAGACGGGGAAGCTCTCCCACTACAGGAAACAACACAACATACACTTCATGTCCATCAACGAAACTAAATTACCGGATTGACAGACCGAACCAGAGTGCCATCCAATGTGCCTCACACGCTAATTCGCCCCTTCCTCCTCACTCACCAGTACGGAAACCATTGCCATCAAACTTTCAGATAATACAACAATGATAACCGCATACATTAAACCATGGAATTACTTCTCAAATAACGACCTCACCTCAACACTCAGATATCACAAAGCCCTACCGGTGGGTGACTTAAATACAAACCACCCAGACTAAGGGCTGCCAGCGCACAAACACCAACGGAATTTCCCTTTCGAAATACATTGCATCTCATGTACCCGTAATTCTATTTCCAAGCGATCCCACTCACTATCCAGAAAATGGCTCCACCCAATCATCCATCGATATCCTAATCATCAAAAACATTAGGCACAATCTCCCTTCCTCAGCTTAACTCGGATCATAACCCTATCATTTTCATGCTACAGGATCAGCACATTGAAAATAGAGTTAAAAACATACGCTCGTCCAAGAGGACTAACTGGTTGGCAATCAGAGCGACCCTGGACCACAACATCACCATACAACACCTAATAAACACCTATACCAGATTTACCAAACATATGGCGTAAATGGCTGCGCGAGATATCGGGTGAGAATAGTTCAAAATATTTCTACTAAATGGAGAAGTCGGTACTCTAATTCTACTGTCGTGTATCTAACAACGACAAGCTCTGATTACGTATGTATAGTCGAATTCACATAACATTATTGTGGCATGAATCATACACTTTTTACATATAATCATATGGAGTGTAGTGATGCATACATGTAGGTACATTTTTACTATATGAACAAAAAGTGCCATATACGATAATTATGTCCTGTTTCGTAGAAAAGCATCTGGCAGGATGTCATCCGGAATTGCCTTAATTTGAAATTTTGTAAATTTGAAATTTTACTATTGTTAACATGAATCTTCTAGTTATTTTGATGTTCAGTAAGATGGAGATCTGATTTTTTAGACATAGATACCCGAATCATTTACGTAGACTTTAATGTCTACATAAACTCTATATTATCAGTTACAACCCCAATAAAAATTTAAAATGATGCACCGCCAAATCGTGTAAACAAAATAGTATTCTCCTACTAATTCTCAAAATTGACCTTTATTATAAGCGATAGAAAGTAGGGGAAATGTTCAAATTGTTTTTATTGAAAAAAAAACAATTAGCTAAAGTTGATGATTTATCTAAGAGGCGACTTGAGCGAGAGCTAATTGAATAAGTCGACACATCAAAATGTGATTTCTAGTGTTGTTGCTTTAGTTTAGAAATATGGCAATTATTACCATATTTCTAAATTATTTTTTAAAATAGTTTAACTTTAACAATTATTGTTCTAATAAGATTCATCGTCCGGGGCGAACCGGCCAGTTTCAAAATAATATCCGGCATTCAAATTGTTGATAAAATATTAGATTTTCAACAAGTCTAGGTCCAGTTTTATAAAAGAATTAAAGTGATTGTAATTTTATTATTCTTTTTTACCTAAGATGAACCAATAAGTATATTGAGCAATCATTTGTTTACTTAATTGCTACACTTGCAACTTACTATTGTATTATTTATTATAAGCATATGTAGTCATTATAAATAATACTTCGTCGCGTCGACCGATAAATTATATCTTATAACTTACTCATTGTCAGTGTATATACAAATTGAACAGTATTAGTAATTTTTTTTTCTAATCGACGCTTTGCTTTGGTTGTATTTTAGTTATGTATGTGCTGTTGTACTGTGTGTGTCTTAAAAAAATATATAGTTCTTTTCATTCAAATATACTTATAATTAATAAACGATTTAGTTTGTGCACAATAAACTTATAATATAAAGTATGCCTAACATATGTGAATATTTCAACTGCAGGCGTCATAAGATTGCCAAGTCGAACATCAAAATGTAGCGTTTTCCGGCGAATGATCCTGAACAAATGAATAAGTGGATAAATCTGGTTATATATATATATATATATATATATATATATATATATATATATATATATATATATACGTATATACGTATATATTATTTAAAATAAAATGTTTTTACTGAAAAAAAAAGTCATCGTTGTTTATTAGATTAGCGTTTACTTGTCTTAATTTTGATGGCAAACATTTAATACATCGTATGCAAACAGTGCATGTAAAATGTAAATGTAACAATGCAAGTATAAAGAAATAAGTTATATTAATATAGGTACTTTAGCTTAATACACGACAAATTTAATCGAGTTTGTATATCGTTTACATATCGAGTTATGTATCAAATACCCGTTTGGGTAATCAGTGCCTATAGGTATATTATTTAATTTACAGGAAACATAAAGTTGCTTGATCTGCACCCTAAAACCTTGCATACACGTTACGTTTGTGAACTGCAATTTTTGTACTAGCTAAATATATTAAAAATATATACTTAATTATTTTAAATATTCAATATAAAAACTCTAAATATTTTGCATAGGAGTAAGGAGGATTAGCGAATTCAAGAACAGTACGTCACAGCATGACGTCATGAAGATCTGTAGAGCGCATGTGACACATCTA
>JADQWA010001362.1:0-22150 GCA_018344505.1 Nebria ingens riversi
GAGAAAAATAAATAAAATACACATCGAATGGTATTTATTTAATTTTCATTTGCAAGACACGATGTTTTTCTAAACCACCCTGATGGTTGAGGTTAAAGTTTTCCATAAGTATCTTTTAAAATTAGCAAAAATAAACAAATATATAATTCGGTTGAAAAAATCGTATTTTGTATGAAATATGTAGGCTATGTAGGAAGCTCAAAATCAATTTAGTGTTTTTGATTGATTTGATGAGGGATAAATAAGAATGGACACATCAGGATACGTAAAACAAACAGAACGAAATATACCTATATTATATATTATGTAGTAGACAAAATTGACATTTGTACAAAAAAACGTAACTAATTTGACATGCGTTCTATAAGACAGGGAATTATTTTTGATAGGATTACAAGATTGACAAATAGGATCAAGGAAAGATTAATTGAGTATTAGCGCTGGGCCCGGTCGTCCGCGCCGCGCCGCACCGCACCGTGGACGACTCGCGCACACGCGCCTGTCCCACAATCATATCGGCTGTCGCATTACCGCCGGAGCATCGAAAAATACGTCCGGGACTCGCCTCTGGATTTTCAAGCTTCCTGCTCCGTTCTTACACACTATAGCTACATCGCGCCTCCCCTGCAAAGGATTACGTATATCTTTGTCGCACGCGCAACAAATCGCCTAAGCATTTTCGCCCAATTTATACCGGCGACTTACTCAATAATAATTCCTAATTTGATCTTCCAATACCAACTAAAACTTTTACTACAATTATTTACAGATGAAACTAAATGGAATTAACATTATTAACAACCATAACAATATTAAACAATTAACTAACGCATGAATTTTTTTTTATATATAGTTATTTATAGTGGTAGTAGTATCTACCACCCCACTTATATAGAATATTTAAATATTGTTGGAGAAATGGTGCTAAGTTACTTAATTTCTTTAGAAATGCACAGTTAATTTTAAAAACAATAAAAGTACAAGTAAATGTGGTAGAAAGTAATATTTGATCACGATATAGCGAAGTTAATTCCATTCGTGTAAGTTTGAACGTCACTCATAATAATTTTTCTTAAAGAATTTTAAATTAACATTCGTGTCTCGCTGCGGCATACGTCGACTCGACTATCTGATGGAATAATATTAAATTAAGTATTCGCTTAATGCTATGCATAAATTGATTTTTCTTTAATACGTTTGTTGTTGTTGTTGTTGTTGTTGTGTGTAATAACTTAATTAAATATTAATGAAATTGGATCATTAGTTTACTAAATACAATTTATTTTCGGGAAAATATTCATTTTATTTTCATATCAAAACATAATTAAATTCTAGGATTATATTTTCAAATTTTGCTAAAATTACTTAATGAAAATAAATGTCTCTGTTGAGAGTGTTTTTTATTTTTTTAATGAAAAGCTTGATTGATGTGTGTATTAGTAAGTGGTATAATATGTTAAATGACTCAGGTGAAATCTTAATATTATTAATTAAAATCAATTAATAGCATTTAACATGTTAAGTATCTAGTTTATATTCAAGGCAGTGAGGGATTAAAAGGTTTGTGTGATGGCGTGCCACTCGTACGCTCAACTTAGAGGTGTATGTATACCCCGGTGAATGACTAACAAATCTTTCAATTTTTTCAAACAACTAAATTCAGGGCTGTCATTCGTGTTTTTTCCAGCCCCATATTTTAGCGAAAATCTAAATAAAAATTGTATTAACGCTCGTTAACAAATTTGCAAAATATTCAAAATTAGAATTGCCGTTCTTGTTGCTATAATCTGCTTAATTAATAAAAAGTGGTCCAATAGTGGGTTTTTTTTGGGGGGGGTCTTTTTTCGTCGCAGAACAGCTCTGGTCGCCGCCGGCCATTCTTCGGCCAAGGAGGCGTTATCGGCACTGGCGCAGATCTAATGAGCCATATTACCAATTTAAAACAGGCCAATGATTAATTATTATGAAAAACCACAGATGCTTTTTAGATAAGAGCCCGTGTTTCACGCGTCATAAATTAATTGTTAGAATGTTTCATTTTTGCATTTGAAATTCTCTATACATTACAGTTTTTAGTGTCCCCTCACGAAAATGACGAATCAACTATTATGCCCCTAATAATGTGTTTCACTGTTCCTAATATCGAATTTATACTCCCCCCCCCTTCCATCACCACAGCACCCTTCACCCCGCACCAACTATACAGACGCTAATGTGCCAGTCCCCTATTATCCTTAATGTCTTACACACCAATTATGCGTTGATAAATAGAAGGTAATTTACGATTGAAAGCAGAGATAAAACAATTGTTATTTCCTATTTTATAAACTCGGCATTCAAGAGCCATAACTAAATTATCAAAACGTTATAGTTTATTTAATTCGAGTAATCATTTAATATGCGGAACGAAATATTATTATTTTCTATTTATAATACACTTGTGAAAACTAATTTAAATAATTTATAAATATATTTCAATCACATCTGCTAAAAGTTTGAATTCAGATAGCTAACTATGAAAAGTTTCGTTGACATAAATAACAAATTAAATATAATAAATTGGATAAATTTCGCGTAAAAAAAAAGCACTGTGAAATAATGTTGTTAACGTAAAAAAATTGCGATATATTTTGCTCAATATTGATACAAAATCTAATTATAAATATCAAACGATTTTTAAATTTACGTTTTTTTTTTATGTTAATACCACACTAAGTTACGAATTTAAACGAATCGAGCAAGGAAGAAATTACGAAAATGTAAAATGAAAGAAAGTAGAAGAAAATGCGAAAATTATCTTAACGTCGTTCATTGCATGAACAAATTATATATATATATATATATTATATATATATATATATATATATATATATATATATATATATATAATATATATATATATAGATTGTATATATATAGATATATATATATATATATATATATATATATATATTATATATATATATATATATATATATATATGTGTGTATATATATATATATATATATATATATTATATATATATATATATATATATATATATATATATATATATATATATTAGGTATACATACATAAAAAGAGTTTTAAAATTAAATATCCCTTTTTTTTGTATTATTATTATTATTATTAAAACACTGGCAAGTTCAAAACTTTGTTGTATAAGCTCTTGACATCGTTTATTTCGTTGCTCCCCTCCGACAAAACCCCAAGTCTTGATGGGGATGGGAAGGGGTTAGGAGAAAGTATAAGGGGGAAAGAGACAGCCCATCAGATAATATAGTAAGGGGAGAGGTTGAATTTCAATTTAATAAACTGTGGATACCGCACATTGGCCAAGTCTACCATGAGATTATTTAGACTGTGAGAATAACAAGACTGTTACAATTACTTTGGGGACGTTTATTTAACATGAAATACATAAATATCTGTTTAGATTTTTTTTATAAAAATTAGAATTTCTTGTTTTATTCTTAAATATGAACAGTATATTGTAGAAAAAAGATGAATCCATCTCTGGTAAATAAGGCCAGGCATGGTAAGAATAATCTGGTTGATCTAAAAGCCTTATTTCTATGGGCGTTCCTCACAAGCAAATAAAATAGCTATTATTAAATCACTCCAAGTAGTTGTTATCTATGGTCGTGATCGGCTGCTGTCGATTGCGCTTTTAAAAGTGTTTCGAACAAGCGACGGATGACCAGGCCAGGCCGACTTGGGCAATTACATTAAGAGATCCACTCAACAGTCAGTCCAGTGACAGATCAATCTAGCTGAATCACAACACACAGAAAACAGTTGCGTCCTGCAGTCTTGCATCGGCCGCCCAAAGCACTCTTGCCTTGTCTTGTCTTGTCTTGTATGTTGCGTGCCCGCTGCTCGTCAATTTCAACCTAATTAGCACTCTGTCAACAGAAATATGATTAATTTGTTAGTCCGTCGGGAGTTTCAGAGGAAGCGACACAATGGATTGGAAACGATTAATAGTTTTTACGAAATATACTCAATTTCTATAATGAAACTTGCTCAGATACTTTTATTTTATTTATTTATAAAAATAGAAAGCCGCTCGGTCATAACCTCTTACAATTATTATTTCAGACTACACTTTTCTTACAAAAATACTTTATTTCTAATCATACATTCACTGCAGTGCTCTACACTAGATTTTATTCATTTTAACCTTTTAATGATTTTGAGATAATTTAGGTTCAAATGTTCAATTATATTTCTGTTAGAGATTGCGTAATTACAATATATATATATATATATATATATATATATATATATATATATATATATACATATATATTTAATTACTAACTAATATTTAGCAATTATTAATCACTTAATAATAAAATTTGGATCATTTGTTATTAGGCGAAATATATATAGGTACCTATAGCGTTTCCATAGCAACGATTTTGAAACAGGCGTGCGTATCGTGATATTATAATTAAGTTACCGCTGTTTGAAACAAACTGGAGATATATATTATATATATATATATATATACGTATATAGTACTTTATTAAATATACCTACCTTGTACCTTACCTACGTATTATGTTTAGTTGTGTGTGTGTGTGTGATGGTGTTTAATGGAGAGCCACTGTTGGGGCAGAGCGCCCGTGGGGCCCACCTGTCGAGTCGGCGTTAATCAAATGCGCAACATCTTAATTTAAAGCAATTCACTAATTAACAGGCCATTCTTGTTAAACAATAGCGCGCTAATGGATGGATATTGGTGCGCTCTACAGGATACGTGACTACTTTTCAAGAGGTCGAAGCACACACACACACACACACACTCACATATGATATACATTGAAGCTTCATTGTAATCAGTTCAAGTTGTTCGACAGTGAATTTGACTGTAGGTATATATCTTGAGAAACACTTAATTATATTATATTATTTTCTCTTTTAACAAGATGAATAACCTTTGTTTATTAAGTATCTAGACTTCTTTTACCATCTTAAACCTACTACAAATCGAACTATAGAACGTATGTATGTATGTATGTATGTATGTATGTATTTATGTATGTATGTATGTATATGTATGTATTTATGCACATATGTATGTATGTACGTATTTATGCACATATGTATGTATGTGTGTGTGTATGGGTGTGTGTGTGTGTGTGGTGTTGTGTGTTGTATGTGTGTGTGTGTGTGTATGTGTGCATAAACTCTAACTAAAAATACTAATATAAGTAGATAACATAAGCTTGAATTTAGAAATGGTAGGATTGATTATTAGTAGACGAAAAGAAAATTTCGTAAGTGACGTTTTTTGGGCACCCAGTTTCCTGTTTGGAAAGTAAAACAAATGTATCACACTGTACTTTGAAGTGAACATGCAGTAGTTATTGGAGCGTTTGTGTTTGCATGTACACACACACACATGCATACATACATACATACATAAACGCAATGGCTGATCGGTCATTATAACGCGACATGTCATTTGGTCCGGCGGTAGCCACGTAGGCGATTGCCCGTGCTGATATGTAGGTACCTGTACTGTACTGTACTGTACTGCACTACACTACAGAGTCTGCCGCGCGTTCTAGGTAATTAATGTGTGTTTCCAGCGGGATGAATAATTGAAGGGGCCGAAACTGATACGCGCGCGCTATTACCCCGCTTGATGGATCGCATAGGTACTACTGCATACTGCACTGCACTGCACTGCACTGCGCTATATTTATACCCAAACCTGCACTTATTAACTACATTCATAGATTTAATCAAATATATATATTAAAAAAATAACATTTAAAATTCCCTAATAGGTATATGAGTGTTAAAAACTTAAATAACATAATTTACGTTTTGATCCCTAAATTAACTTGAATTTCGCAACCCAAACACAATTTAGTGAATCTAATTTTATAACAATCATATTTTTTAGTAATTACCTATCACAAAACTAAATTAACATATACAGACTTATGTGTAATATAAAGTATACCTATAATAGAAGGTATCAGATATTTCGAAAAGTCGAATTGAAAATAAATGTGGCTAGCTGTACACACGTAATTACGACCGGGCAGTGTCCAGCCCTCGTATACGTCCAGGGTTCAAATCTAAAAAATATCTCGCTTGCATGCCGTCTTAATTGCTCTAACATTAATAATAAACACAAGCGATTTAGTGATAAGCTTATATAGTAATTGTTAATTGCTATTTCGCATGCATGCCTTTTTTACGCAAGGTGCCGGTTGCGCAGATACAAATTACCAACCATCCACCCCCACTACTTGTCTGTGTAAGAGGGTGCGGGGGGGGGGGTGGGGGGGGGTTTACTACGGTTCTCCACTGTTCGTTGTCCGTATACGAACGAAGATCGCGTGCTGCTAATCATGTCAACTTACGATATGACGCTTTTAATGGAACACCACTTAGATTACTTAACTTGATGTTTTTATTTTCGATTTAATGCTATAGAGAGGGAGGGGGAGGGTTGGGGTAGGGGGCAAGCGGGTTGGTTTAGGTTGACAATGAGAGGAGATAATAAATGTGTTAATGCACGTAATGGACTCTTAGAGGATGCATCGTTATATGGAGGTGTTGTTGGTTATGGGTATGGATGCAGAATGAAAGAGATTGTATATATATATATATATATATATATATATATATATATATATATATATATATATATAATATATATATATATATATATATATATATGTACTTTGATCGGTAATTGTGCGTAAAATAATTAGATTTGGTCCTGTAACTGGAGATTTCGTCCTGGAACGTATTGAGTGTTTAAAATACTTTAGCAGACTATTCAAAGCTTCTTATGCTTCACTAAATAATAATTATATAATTTAAAAATGAATTACTAGTGCAATAATATTTACTGGCGCGTTTAAACACCTCCCAAATGTCATCAACTTCATCATAACACATCATCAACCCCAAAATGCAATTTTTAACGGGTTAATTTGTTTCTATTCCAGGTGAGGGAAGTTGTAATTCAAATGATGGCGCTGATTTACGCTACGGGGGCGGTATGGGCGGTGGTGGTGGCGGCGGTGGTAGTGGTGGTTGCAAAAGTGGCAGTGACGACGAGGGGGCGGCAGGTGGGTCCGGGATGCCCGGTGACAGCGATTCATGCAAGAAGAAACACCGAAGAAACCGTACGACATTCACCACATATCAACTCCACGAACTGGAGCGCGCGTTCGAGAAGAGTCACTACCCAGATGTGTACAGCAGAGAAGAACTGGCAATGAAAGTCAACTTACCTGAAGTCAGAGTACAGGTAAATAAAAATTCATTTAATTCTATTATAGTGTAAGTAGCGTATTATTAGGATGTTTTTTTTTCTTCTTTTCATATGTGTGTAGCTTTGTGAAAGAGAGTTATATGGTGAACTGTGCCGGAAAATTCTTTTAAATTGAATAAGTTTTGTCTTTTTTATTTTATTTGCTTCGCTCCACGCGACTATGTCTCGAATCTTATATATATTGCCTCGTAAGGCACACACAAGAAAGCCATTTTCCGCCAGGCCGAGTCAGGTTGGCCTACGGGGAAAACACACACACACACTGAAACGAATTTATGATGAAAAATGTCAATTGGTTGAGCTTGTTGCGTGCAATTCAAAAACGGAAATTTAATTTAAAACTTTCGAAATTCACCCCACTCTGGCCATGCTACATTTGTTTGTTTTTGTAACAGCGTTATGGTTAGGCACACATAGTTTGTTGAATAGACGACTTGAAAACGAAGTCTATTTGTATCTAAACACCCCTAAAAGCCCTATTGTCAAGGTTCATGCCTTTGTCATAAAATTATATTAGAAATGTTTTAAGTTATTTTAAAAAAAAAACTAACAAACACGTATCAGAAATTATATTATAAACAATGTTTAACTATTCTAATTTAAAGCGCTCTGCTATGATAGGAAAGCGTTAATTCGATATTGTTTATTATTTAAAAACGTCGTAAAGGAGTGTTGGGAGGGGGTAAATACACACGCACACACACACATACATACATACATATATAATGATTATATTTCGCGCAGTTAAGTTTATTTATCGCGTGACTCGCAACCGGCATATTATATTAAACACGACGTCGGGAATTGTCTTATCGGCAGCACGCCGCGCCGATCCGTGGCTAGGCCAGGCTAGGCTAAGCTAGGCCAGGGCAGGCCATACGGAGCGCAATGCGCGTCACACGAGGACTTCAATTTCCTGTGCCGCGCACATGAACAACTCGACGACCTGCGTGACGGGCTGGTACCGGGCGATCGGGGCGCCCCAGATTAAATTATTTAATTATGCACGTGGGGCACGCTCACGCTACTTTAATAGTTTGTGAAACGTGTGCTGTTGGTTTTACTTATACGTACAGGTGTATCAATACACTGCCACATCAGTATGTGTGTGTGTGTATCAATATATACGTACAACTATATGTATAAAACTATACATACACCTGTGTGTGTGTGTGACTAAATCACCGACTGGGGAATATAATGTATGATAAATTAATTTTATTGCCAGCTAAACAGCCGAAGATTGTTGTTGAGTAAAGCACGCGATCAAACCTCGTCGTTTGCCCCCCCCCCCCTCCCCGCGCCCAACCCCAACGCACTGACGTGTATTTATTCTCTTGAGGCACGAAATCTAACACAAAATACGTTAAATTAAGGTTTAGTTTTGCTAATAAGATTGCCGGTTATACGCACTTTTTGGAGCCTATGCATTTTATACTAAATTTGGTGGAGGTGACAAGGAAATGTTTTATAAATATATATATATATATATATATATATATATATATATATATATATATATATATATATATTTATATATATATATATATATATATATATATATACTATATATATATATGTTTATTAATAATTACTGCATATTCTAATACGAAATTACCAACTGAATACATATGTAATATATTATGTTTGGATAAAAATTGTCGACAAAGCTGTATTTAAAAGCACACTAAAGTTGCATACGAGGCTAGATTTCAAGATAAATAATTATTAATTGTTGTAATATTTTTAATAATGCACCGTGGCCATTATAATTACAGTAGTTACATTTATGGTAAATTGAGTAAATTGTACGAATATATCACAATACGCGATAGTTAAAGAATATCTTTTAAGAAAGCACACACGGCCCTGTTTTGTTGTTATAACAAAATAGTGCTATAAAAAGACACACATACACATACATACATACATACGAAAGAAGATAAACGATAAAGTGATAGAGTCGTTGAGGCTATGCTATGGTATGCTATGCTTTGCCAAGCGCGCTTTTCTATAAGTGTGGGAAAACGCGCCGGTGTGCCTGATGCGCGTTCATCCGGAAAATTCGTTTGTAGCACAGGAAAATGGAGCCGCCGAGAAAAAGTCCCTCATCGCAAGACAAATGATACGGAACGGGCGATATCCCATAGCGTCGAGAACGCGAGACTAATGCCCTCTCTCGCGCTAACAATGACGAACAATACAGGGGGTGCTTATGTCCTTCGTTCGTTCGGTCGTTCGGTCGCAGACACATTCACGTGCTGCGGCTATTTGATTACCTATAGGCGTGAATAAAATACACATGAACAGTGCATAATTCGATTCGAAACATTTAACGAAACCACATACATATCACACGCGTCTATGCATGAGACCACAAGCATCTGTTTGATGGACGCTATAAACGTAATAGTATTTAATAATAATAATAATGATGATGATGATGATGATTATTAGGGTAACATTCAGACTCTCTAGATTCCAGAGAGTACTACCACATCTTGTGTTGGCTATATTTTTTATACATTGTCCCTTTTATGAACATGTGCGTGCGTGCATGTGTGTGTGTTGAACAGTGTTTATAACAGGGCCCATTAAAACTTTGATTAATAACCGCCAAATTGAGTGTTAAATTCATTACACAAAGTGAATAAATTGAAGATTAATTAACCATTGATAATTTAAACTCTATTGCCCAGGACGGCACGGCACGGCACACGTTGCGGTACGGCACCGACGTTATAGCTGCATATACATACTAGACTAGGCCCCGTGGGTTTAACAAGGTTAAAATTTGCATTTGAGGACGGAAGAGCACTTCGCCAGCCTCACAGCCCGTTTACACGCTTAAACACAATTAACGTACGTATAACCGGGGTTAGTCACACTCGAACACTATACGTGGATGGCCATTATCAGATTTATCCAATATGATTTGATGAAGCAACACTCTAATTCTCCTCGATATACAATCAATTTTCTTCCTTTCAAAAACATTTGCTTCTTTTAGAATATTAAATGTATTAATATATATATATTAACTTTCAAAAAGAAATATTAAATTAACAATTGATTTAAAGCGAGAAATAATAACAACAACAAAGTATTATTGACATGAAAATAAATTAGTGTATATCTCATCTGTGTGTGTGTGTGTGTGTGTGTGTGTGTGTGTACGATCGGAGTAGGTAACACAGGAAATGGCCTGAATGACCGGTGGGGTTAAGTTGTCAAGTACACGTTCATCTTCCGGTCTGCATTTGGCCATCTGGTGTGCAATCAATCAATCAATTTGGACAGAACTACAACAACCCTTTCGATACTAATGTACTAATCCTCTCATCACCATCACCATGCTTCACACTTCATTTGTTTTGCTATTTGCCTCATCCACTCAATTCAACTGTTTTCTATAGTAGGTACACATTATCATTCAACTTCGCGTAAACTAAATCACAATTAATTGCAATTGCAACCTAATCTATCTTATAACAATCTATTTACCATATACCTAAGACAGTTTAACATTGAAAAATAAAGAAAAAACTATCACTTTGTCGTTCGGAAGAAAAAAAAACTGCTTGACATAGATTGTTTCGTGTATATATATTCGTGACGCACGCACAAAGTATAATTTACCGGTTATACGAACGCATATATTCGGATATAACGACCCCTCGTAAAAAATCGCTTGTATTTTTCCCTATTTATTGAATAAATATAAATCAAATTTCGATACTTATACAACCAAAATTACAAGAACAATAATAGATATTATTCACATTTACTTGTACGTAGTAGAAAAGAAATTAATGTAAACGATCGCGCGCGTGAATGTTTAACTTGCCATATATGTTTAAATTAAAAAGCATTTAAACACTTGATGTTTTTGAGGACATAGAATACAAAACCAAAACTGATCGGTTCTGAATTGTACATGCATACATACATACATACATAATAGGTAATACAATGATTCTTTGTTCTCTTTGAAGAGTCTAGTTAAAAGGGTGATTTTATTCGCCATATGTGTGTGTATGTGTGTGTTGCGTTAATAGTGTTAAGTAACAATCCTGTAAAAAGAGATTTTACTAACATATATATATATTTAATATTTTTACATTAAGTCGAAATATATTATGATGTGTTATAAAGAATTTTCGCTTTTATTGCATTAGACAAAAAGATTTTAATGCTCAGTCAGAAGCGATAAATCATTATTTTTAAGAATTAAACCAGTAAAACGAGTGTTAAATTGTGTCATATTATTTATTGAACATTTCTGATATAAAAATGATTGGTCCAATTATATAAACTGTCGAGTTAATACCCAGTAGTATCTCCAGTCGATAAAATGTAATACTCTACGCCACTGTTTGCTAAGGGGTGTGTGTGTGTGGGGGGGTAGGGTGTTTTAGGACACAAACAGATAATATTGTGTATATGTGTGCCTGTAGTTTGTAACTAGTTTTAAACAATGTGCCATATAGTAGACATTACTGGTGCCACGTGGCTTACACGTGCACAATGGCAAATTACACAGTGAAAATTGGGGTTCCGTTCAGTCACTGATTAGCTACAACGCTGGTGACAGTTGACGTGTATAGCTAGCAATTTATTACGGAGCTGAGAATTTACTAGCGGTGTTCACATACACGATTGACTCTTACATAATACACTGAGTGTGTCTGTGTGTCGTTCACAGACGTTTAATTGCCCTAATCAGAACGCACCCCGAAGCCAAAATAATATATATATATATATATATATATATATATATATATATATATATATATATATATATATATATATATATATATATATATGCTGAACGCAACCTAATACACTCTAAACTCAGCAGTTTTATATATATTATTATTAGATTTTTGATTTACACCTAATACCCAATAATCATCTACCTACTATATTCATTCAACTAGTATTTCTTGAAGAAATAAAATAAAAATTGAATGCAGTTGTAATATGTAAACTGTGGCTCGAAATGCGTAACTTGATGAATAAATATTAATTGTGTCTGTTGTATGTATACTATAGCGTAAAAGCGAAGTGAGCGAATGAACGAACGAACGAATGGATGAATGAATGATAGAATGAAGGAAGCCACTCAGTCGGTTTGGCAAAGACAGACTTCCAATTTGCTGTAATCCCGCCGCCGAGCGATCGCTGTAGGCGTTGTGAGCGAGTGAGCGAGCGAGCGTATGAACAAGGAACGGAACGGCCGCCCGCCGCACCTGTGTCACTCGAGCCGAGAAAATGAGTTTTCATATGAGAGATTGAATAAAATTTAATAGAAAACTAAGCGCTTTTAAACAATTTGCCAAGCGAATGAACAAATACAAACACACACACAGCTAGCCATGGATAACCGGATGGCACTTGAAAAACAAACATTCACAAGGCATCCAGAAATGAAAGGAAACCAGCCTTCATTTTGATATTTAATTATTTTATGGCTAGCTTTGTCGTTGTCAAACGCTGTGACGCTGACGCTGAAGCTGAAGCTGAAGCTGAACCTGAAGCGCCCAACCCGTGTTGTCATAAGTCACACTGAGTGGGGCCGACTCTCAATTAACGTCGGATAATTAAAGATGCTTTAATTAATTCTAGCTCGACGTTCTACTCGTCGTTCTCTTTCTCTCCCTCACCACACTTGTACATCCCTACAAACTAAAATTGTATCCATATACATACATACATACATACATATATAGCCATATACGTATATTTAAATAAAACTGTGATTCTCAACGTCTAAGTCGTCGCAAACTCTTTACAAATGTATGTGTGTGTGTGTGTTTATTATTTATTTCATTACGTTTAGCTTCGACATAATAATAATAATGGCATTATTTATTTATTTAATAGGTAAGTCAAGTTATCAAAAATGCGTTATGTGTTTAATCATTTATAATTAAATGTTGGTTTTTTGTGAAAAATGGTTTATCTTGTAGTAGTTTAATTAAAAGTTAAAAATATGTCACACACAGGGAGAGAGAGGTACCTACATAGGTCGATTCTGTTGTTGATAAAATCAATGTATGTTATCGGAAGCAAACGCATATACACACACATACACATATATATATATATATATATATATATACTACGAATCACAAAGCATTTGTCGGTGAACGGCAGGCATGGCAAGTTGGCAAGGCTGAAGGCTAAGCTAGAGCAGCCGATCCAGAGCCCGGGCTAATAGCATTGCACGCCGCGGGATTTGTCCCATTATACTGCAAGATTGTATTTCGCGTCAGAGATCTCTGCTTTTGACGTCTTAGTCCGGGCACAGCGGGAGGGACACTGCCGTGCCGCCGCGCATTCGCGATCTCTCACATATACATACGTACGTACGTATATTCTCTAGGTATAACTTACTCTGCTTCATTTCCAAAACATACAGCCCACAGGTATTACTAATACCGGCACTTTTCAACCCAGTTCAAATTACATGATACCGACAATGACAACGACAACGACGACGACGACTAATGTCTCCAGTTACAAATCATCATATATAACATATACCTATAGGTATATACATACATACATACATATATACATATATACATATATATATATATAATATTATATATATTATAAACATACATACACACACACACACACACATACACACACAAAACACACACACACACAACAACACACACATACACAACACATACACATACACATACACATACACATACACATACACATACACATACACATACACATACACATACACATACACATACACATACACATACACATACACATACACATACACATACACATACACATACACATACACATACACATACACATACACATACAACATACACATACACATACACATACACATACCATACACATACACATACACATACACATATAACATATCACATACACATACACATACACATACACATACACATACACATACACATACACATAACATACACACACACATACACATACACATACACATACACATACACATACACACATACACATACACATACACATACACATACACATACACATACACATACACATACACAATACACATACACATACACATACACATACACATACACATACACATACACATACACATACACATACACATACACATACACATACACATACACATACACATACACATACACACACACACATACATACATACATACATACATACATACATACATACATACATACATACATACATAACATACATACATACATACATACATACATACATACATACATACATACATACATACATACATACATACATACATACATACATACATACATACATAGAAGAGAGAGATCTTACAAAACAGTTTACTAGTACTACTACTACTATTACGGAAATTGGAATACACAGATTTCATTAAAGCTAAATTGTCATCTACGTTGCAAGCCCTCCACTAATAGATGACATTGACATTGCCTCAGAGGCATATGTGATTTCACTGAATACTATCTAGATAGTAGAAATTATTTTAGTGCTAATAAAATATCTTTTATTGTGTAAACAAATTGTTTGTTGAATGGCGTTTGTAATTGTTGAAAAATCACATAAACACGTTTGGGACAAAAAAAAGGTCCTTTGTGTCTTTCGGAGATAACCGATGCGAGTTACATACATACATACACACATACATAGCAAGCTGGTGAAACAGAAAAGGGGAGATTTTCGCCGTACGACCCTTGATCATCTTCATTCTTCTCGTGTGTTTGGGGGGGTCCGAGACTCCGCCTTTCGCAACAGACGCCATAACGGTGGTTGGTGTCGCCCCCTTAGGGCTCGTTCAAAATTGGTTTTAAACTGATGCATTAATTGACAATTTGATGTCATTCTTTGCCTCTTGCCCACACACACACACACATACAGCAAACTAATGGTAGAACCGTTTAGGGATTGTCAATGTCTCGTGAGTGTGTGTGTGTGAAGCTGTCCCAAATTGAGAAAATCTAATCAGGAACTTTTAGCGCGCGGCAGCCATGGGATAACGATGTTTCCACTAAAGTCACTCCCAAACTAACCCAACACAGGCACTCACCGACAACAGAATCTTATTCTCCGATAACACATTTGTGGCCAAGGCTACTTCGTAAATCATCTATTATCTAATAGAGAATTTCGTCGCTGGAAATTGTTACACGCACCAATTTTCTTTCGTTGTGTAATAAATAAATAAATAAATATATAAATAAAAATAGGCAGCTTATCAAAGTAATCCTCAACTCATATAATATTCTAGTTGATCAATAAAATAATTTCTCCTCCTTAAGCGATTTGAGTAATTAGTATTGAGTGACACCTCACAAGAAAGTAAAAAAAAAACAACAACTGGGTAATAATAATAATAATAATAATACTACTACTACTACTACAATATGAAAATGACTCAATGAGCTGTATTTAATATACAATTTTCTATATCCACTTTAGACAATTACGACCGCATTATATTATTTATAAATTGTGCTTTAACTTATATCTATTTTTTGTTTTTGTTTTTTTTTTAACCAGACTAATCCATTTGCTTATAATGGCTTTCATTAGCGCTTGTGATCGATAATAATCATAATTGGAAAGCAGGACATGTCTAAATGTTTTCCTGCCACAAATAACAATCATTTTGATTTATTACATTTATTCTACAAACCACAAAACACTCATCTTATTTAGGTGCAACACATTTTGTACCTCTATACGTCTCGAAATATAAATTGTGCTTTAATCATTTTGAATTTAGTGTTTAAGAAAATTATTACAACGTCCGTTTTTATAACGCAATAGCTTTGCGGCCTTAATTATTTCCACAAATTTATTAAATAATTACCATTTTTTTTCTTGAATATTTATAAGTCAGAAACCACTATATAAATTCGTTTAGGACATTTATAATAATTTTATATCATGTCGTGTATAAATATTTAATAAATAATACACTCAGAATTAATTTAGATTTCGACGTATATGTGTGATATTATTAATTTACATGCGATTACGACGTTTTCTTTTACTTAGTTTTCATATATAATAAATTATTTAAATCATGTTTGAAAACATGTTTGGAACAACTGTTAGTGTATTGATAATGCAGTGTACATAAATATAATGTCTTTCACTATTGTATGTATACATTGTGTGACATTGGGTATAATTTCATTTTATAGATGGTATCTTTGATTTAGGTATAACAAATTACTTATTTGTTTTTACGTAAAAGCTTTTTTTCCAAGGCTCCACTACACTATATAATCAGTCTCGGAGTGTTACACCAGAGGTATCAAACTTGAATATCACAGTATGTCGTTAGCGATGACGCGTTTAAAAATGTATGACAATTGATGATACATACACACACACACACACACACACACACGACACATAATATTAATGTATATACATATGTTACTTTAAATATATTTTCGGACTACATATTATATATCGGGGATTTTATTTGTGGCTAAAGTGAACTATAATTAAATAATAAATTAATAAATTACAAAGAAAATCTTTAGAATAATTAACTAAAACAACAATTTCTTTTGTTTTTAGGTGTGGTTCCAAAACCGTCGAGCAAAATGGCGTCGACAAGAAAAAATGGAAGCAGCTCGTTTAGGTCTAAGTGATTACCACGCCGTGAGTTCATTGTCGCGCGTTGGCGCTTCGAGTTTATCGCTCCCAATGGACCCGTGGTTATCACCGCCATTGCTCAGCGCATTGCCCGGCTTCTTGAGCCACCCTCAAACAGGATACCCTAGTTACCTTACACCGCCGATCGCAGCTAGCGACCCCAACCGACAACAAGCAATACCACCGCCGCCAATGGCCCACCAAACGCCAACGTCCACGTCGTCCGGGGACCCGAGGAGTTCGAGTATCGCCGCGCTTCGGCTGAAGGCCAAAGAGCACGTGGAAAGCATCACCAAAGGGTTGCAGATGGTGTGAGCGAGACGCGGACGTTATAGTCCGCTTAGTTTTCCGCATCCATGGTTGTAAAGTGCCATTCATCGGATTGTATATTTTTTCGAAAAGAAATGTGTGTGTGTGTGTATATAAATAATAATAATATGTGTTGCGCCCCCCCAACAGACAATTGCGTCATTGTTAATGTGTTAAATATCTCGTTACCGAAGAGTGTCAGTGTGGATGATTAGTATTTATTGTTGCATACTATAGGTATATATACATATATTGCTAAATTATTTAATTTACTTTTCAACTAATTATTAAATCATTTAAATTGTTATTCAATTTTTTTTATTATCATATCTCCATTTATATTCCTATAAGTATATAAATATATAAAAGATAATTTGGTTGTAAAGTGAATTAAATTAGTTTTGCAATGGAATAATACGTGTGACATAACATATATATATATAAAAATATATAAATATATTTTACGTTTAAGAGCTGTGAGTTTTTTGTAAATATAAATCTGTATACACTTATACATATAATATAAAAGTAATAATATTAATATTATATATATATATAGTAGGTACCTAATAATGAATCGCACAATAAATTACTAGATGAATCCATTTGATTCGCCAAAATGCAAGTCGGTATGTATGTATAGATGGAATCAATTGTTCCCGCCTACGCCTACGTTCTGTCGGTGCATGCATCTCGTCTGCGTTTTAATAAAAGCCGCACATCAAAGGCACTCTTGATGGTTCGCTTTTAATTCCACTTTATCTGTTGGTACGGTAGGCAACGCAGCGGTGAGGAGCAGCAACTCGAACCGGAGTTTATGTTGACGAGTGCTTGGCTAAGGCAATAAAATGCTAATTCGTGTTTGTCCTTGTTAATCAGCCGTTAAAGCTGACACCCCTGACCCTTAGCCTATCGCCTAGATACACTATGCATTCTCTCTCTATACATATACATATATATATATATATATATATATATCATATATATATATATATATATATATATATATATAGTGTGTGTGTGTGTCACTGCTTGTGTGAAGCTGTATATATGTATGTCTGTTTTATTCTTGATTCTATATTGACCATAATGTCCTATCTGTTATTATTATTATTATTATGTCATTCGCTATTATAAAAAAAAATCCCTCTTTAGTGTGTTGTGTGTGTCTATCTGCGTATGTGTCTGTAAATCTGTATGTCTGGTTGCCTGTATGTATGTATGTATGTATGTATATTTGTAGATCAATATGTGTGTGTGTGAATAGTTTGTGATTTTAAAGTAGTTTAAATCTAAATTATGTATGTAAACCGAAAGAAAATAAGTTATTTTAGAAATCAAAACCAAAAGTAACCTTCTCTCTCTCTCTCTCTAACTCGCTCTCATAAACGGTGCATATATAGTACTGCTAGTGAGAATAAAGGCATAGTTATACATTTAATATCTGCAATATATATATATATATATATATATATATATATATATATATATATATAATATCATATATATATATACTATATATATATATATATATATATATATATATATATATATATACCATATATATATATATATATATATATATATATATATATATATATATATATATATATATATATATATAGTTTCTTTATAGTTCTAAAGTAATTCTGTAGGTATATAGTGCATAAATAACATATTCCTATAGACCATCATATATATATATATCTTGAAATAGTATACTTTTTGCAAGCATATACGTATGTATGTGTATGATGGTATATCGTCAGACAATTTCTATTATCTTTCCTCTCCGAAAACCAATTAGAAGTAGTATATAGTAAGAGTTGTTAGCAGAGCGTAAACGAATCGAATGAATCCAATTGGATAATTCAGTGATGGGGGCTAGCGCGGTGTATGTGCGGCGGCGACAGTGGCTACAACGGCAGCGGCCACTGCGTTACCACAAGCCTCAATAAAACGGCAATTAGACCGCATGGGCGGACACTGCGACCGAGCAAGCGCGCGCGCTCCTACTACCGAATTGGAAAATGGTGTGATTAAAAAACAAAAGAGCAGCAGAAGAGGAAGAGAACCACTGAACCAATAGACAGCACAAACCAATAAAGCAATAAGGACAGACTATTACTTACAAACACACACACACATTTCATTAACATTTTCATGATAACACCCATATATATATATATATATATACATATATACCGTTTACTGATTATTCAATTAGCGTGCCAGTAAGTGCACATGCACTGAACTCTCGTGATCGCATTTTATTGTAATCTTAAACCCTAACTTAATTAAATACGTGACACGCACCCCGCAATACACGATTCAGTTAATACCTACCCAACTGATACATGGCGCACTTTTTATACAAAACTAGGCAAAACAATCGATTTTACACTAGACAATTATTCTTTAAACCAAACTATTCTTTAGTTTAAAACACCTATTAGGGTATTATCTATTATACTAAACACGAAAAGGTGTTCACTACTGCAACCAAAGCGGCTCTCGTTAGAGGATTATACACTCTTTGTATGTATGTATGTATGTACGTGTAGTCTATCTGGCGCCAACTTAAAATTTATCTATTCCATGAAAAAAGCGGCTGATGATCAAATAGAGCACGCTTTAACAACTCAACTAACAGATTAGCCCTTCTTAAAAATAAAAATAGATATTTTCCTTAAAAATAGTTGCATCATTAATGCTTTTCTAACAAGTAAATGAAATGTAATACGAATTACGAATTATTATCTCAAGAATTAGAATATTTAAAAATACTAAAAAGTACGGTCCTGAATCATTATACGAAGTAAAAATAATTGAGTTATAAAATGTCATATTTAAAGCAAAAATTAAACTTATTAAACAACTTTACAGAATTCTTTAGTGTTTAATTATTTTATAATCCCATTAGAGATCGTTTATTTAGGGGACCTAGAGTACCAACCAGCGCCATTTATGTTTTTCAATCCGCAACCTAGCGGAGAATAGCAAAAAGCTCTCAGATAGATGGCAGCACAAGTATGAGTACAAGTTATATAAATGTTTCAGTAAAACCGGTTGTGAACGCTTTATGTAATGTTGTAATCAATTGTCTTTTAATAAATAGTTAAATTAAACGTTAGAGCATCGGTTTTAATTAGATTCCATGACGCAGTTAGTTAAATATTGATTCAGATGGTAGAGTGTGGTGTTACCGACGGTTGTGTGTAGTGCGTACTCTGGTACCCTCGGTCGCTTTGCACGCATTTCGCTAATGAAAACTCATCTCAACCGGGATAATTTGATCTAGCATGCCGTGAGTTAATAAAATTTATTAAATGTTCTATTAAGGACCGCCATTGAAGTATCTTTTAATATAATCATTACAAGGGAATATCAATCAAATATATTTGTTATATTATATATAAAAAGTAGTCTTAATAAATAAATAATTTAGTTCGAGATTGAATATTCTGGTATATTAGTGTAATAATTCGAAATTAAATGTTGATAATACGTTTGAAATAAGATCAAAGATCCCGCAAGCAAATGTTCATATTGCGATCAAATATCAACAACAAACAGTAAGTTGGCCTAAGGGAGGGTATAGGCAAATTGCTGTTTTTCAGGTAAATACAACAAGAGAAAGGACAATGTGTCAGCTTCTGTCCGAATATTGTAAACATTCTCAGAAACCAATATAATATGGTAGACATTTCAAGCAAATAACATATAATGTTTGCATATTTAGATCTAAAATAAATGTAATATTTTTTATTTTATTTAAACGTCTACAGTGTATTGCATCTTCAACAGTTTAGGCTGTATTCAAAACACACACACACACACACACACACGCACACACACACCACACACACAACACACATATATATATATATATATATATATATATATATATATATATATATATATTTATATTTATACACACATACATATATACACACATACATATATACACACATAACACACACACACACACACACACACACAACACACACAGATGTTATTCCAAAATAGTTAGAGTCGATTCAGGGAAGGTCAAAACGTGTATTTCCGTTTGAGATCGATAGTTTTTTATTATTACAATACTTTTTTATTTCTTCGTATAAGAAAGTATACAGTAATTATTGCATAACGTCCTCCACAATAAATAAATAAATATTGAAAGTATCTTTAAAAAATAAATTGAAAGATGATTTAATAGATTGATTTGGAATAAACGGAAATGTGTTGGTTATTTGATTGTAGTCCCTTCTCTCATATAGTGAATAGCCTCTTTTGCGTCCCCAGTCGCCGACGGTATACTATACAATACACACAAGTTTGGATGGCTGGCGGCGACCGTTGGTACTAGCGAGCGGCGCGGTGCGGCGCGGCGTGCCAAATTCAGTCTAGTTGTTCAGTTTGATATTATGGAAAGTGCCGCAGGAGTTTTAGGCTAAGCTAGGCCAGACTATACCGCGGCGATGCGACGGTGGTATGATCGCTTGCATTATAGGGGCGCCCAGTCAACATTTATTGCATTTACATTGAACTCGAGTTTCACTGCGTTGGTTTACTCTTTTCATGCTTTATTTACCTTAAGATATTACGCCCTCAATTCAATACGACCCCCTACAGATTGAATTTCATTAACTTTTACTGAATTTCCACACTTTTTACTATCTCATATGCTTATACGTCAAGAAGTATACAACTATATGGGTTGCACAATAAGTATGTGCGTTAATTTAAATTGCAGTAATCTAATATTTATTCTAATTTCAATTTACATATTTTCAGTCGAGTATAGGCCACCCCCATTGAATTCATTATATGATTTGGCTGTGGTAGTATATATA
>JADQWA010001364.1:0-21683 GCA_018344505.1 Nebria ingens riversi
TATATATATATATATATATATATATATATATATATGGAAGGGTGCAGAACTCACGTTACACAAGTTTAGTTTTCTGGCTTTTATTTAATAATATATGTAATGGCGGTCATTGAAGTAACTATTCTCCCTTCTGCTTCTTCTTACATTCGGCCGTCATGACCGTAGTGTCGTCTTTGTCACTTTTTTCCTCGGAAGTTGATTCGTGGAATCCCTCGTCTTCCGGAAGCTGGCACCACAACTTCATTCGATCGGATGAATATACTCCGTCAAATGGGTGCTGCGATCGTTGACACCCTGTTATATCCTGTAGAGCATGCCTACCATTACCTAGCACCTAACATACGATATATAGCCCTTTATATTTTGGAGCTAGCTTTTTTAAGAAACTGGTCGCAACTGGGTTAGACTCGATCAATACTAGATCGCCTTCCTGATATTGAGTCAGAGGCTTTCTACTTGAATCGAATCGTTTCTTCTGAATTTGTTGGTCTCTTCTGATTAACTCAAACGATTCTCTTCGTATCTGAACAAGAGGATTATCGTCGTCTTCGTGCTCTTGTAGCGACAGAATCAACTTATTCTTCAGTGCATTTCGAGGTGTGTAACTGAACAATAGTTCGTGCGGAGATCGTCTCGTAGTTTTATTTTCTCGATTGTTCAAACTCCATTGTATCGTCGGAATATTCATATCCCTATCAGCCTCATCATCTTCTTGAGTCATGGTAGTTATTGCAGTTAATGGTGTTCGATTTTACCTTTCTATCTGCCCGTTGGCTCTAGGAGTACCAGTTGCGTTTTTCACGTGAATCACAGCGTTATATTTGCACTATTTTTCAAATAGCTTCGACGTACCGCGGTCGGTAACTATAGTACCTGGAGGTCCAAACGTTGCCGCCACTATATCCAATAGTTTGCAAACAGGTTTCGCCTTTGTGTCTTTGGTAACCTTCAAAATGATATACTTTGTAAATCCGTCGATGTACGCCAGTACGTAGGGAGTTACCTCTGGAATTTTTCGGGAACGGACCAAGATGGTCGCTGTGAACACAGTGGAACGGTATCAGCTTTCTCTTGATAAAATGTAACTCACCCTCCTTTCACCCTCCTGCGTGTTTGTAATATGCACATTTGATGCATGACGCAATATGATTTTTGATATAGCGTCTCATTCTTGGAAACCAGTAATAACGTTGCAAATCTTTCATTGTTTTCTCTTTGCCGTAATGACCGAGGTCATCATGACTCTGTTTTACTATTTTCCACCGGACGCTTGTTGGTACAACCCATGTTTTCTCTTTACCTATCTTTCGATAAATCCTATTATCCGCTAACTCGTAGTCCTTATGTATTTGTTTTTCTTCTGGATTCTTTGCATCTCTAATTAGGATACCTTGTATCTTTCCCAACTGTTGGTCTTGCATCTGCATCGTTCAAATCCAGTCTTCAGGCTGTATTTTCTACGTCATCAATCTCAGGTCTCTCATGTCCGTTTCTTTTGATGGATGCACCGGTTGTCGACTAAGTGCATCTACGTGGGACATCTTGTCACCTGATCTGTGTTCCATCGTTGAATCGAATTCTTGTAGACGCAGCATCCATCGTGCTATCCATGGTCATATGGTTTGTATTTGCATCGTCCATTTTATTGCTTCGCAATCTGTGATTAGTCGGAAGTCTCGGTTTAGCAGATACACTTAAAATCTCTCCGCAGCTTCGACGACAGCTAACATCTCAAGTTCATAGCTGTTCCACTTTTGCTCTTCGTTTCTCGTCTGACGGCTGTAGCACGCGACGGGTCGTAGACTATGGTCTTCTTCTTCCTGGAAAAGAATACCAGCTAGTCCTGCTTTTGAGGCATCCGTATGTAGCTCATGTTGTTTCTTCGAGTCGAACATTGCAAGTACGGGTCGTTGCGTTAATAAGGTTTTTAAACTTTGGAAGGCTTCTTCTTGCTTCTCGGTCCAAATGAATGCGTTCGCTTGTCTAGTTATACTTGTTAAAGGTGCTGCGATGGTGGTGAATCGCGGAATGAACTTCCTAAAATAACTCGTAAGCCCAACAAACTATCTCATTTCATGGACGTTTTCAGGACGTCGATATAGCGTCACGGCGTCTGTCTTGATAGTCCTTGGACATATGTTCCCCGCTGATATTCCGAAACCCAGATAATTGACGTTCTTGCTAAAGAAGCAACACTTTTTCAACTTCAATGTAAGTAAGAATGCTCAATGTAAGTAAGAATGCTCTAAGTCTGCCCATTTCTGCTTCTACTGTTCTGCTTGGAATAAGAAGATCGTCCATATAGGCCAATACTGTTCCTCGTTCCAAGGGTGCTATCAAATTTCCAATTAACTTCTGAACAACAACCGGCGGTTGACTAGTCCGAAAGGCAATTTCAGAAATTCGTACTTTCTTTCTGTGGTTACAAAGGCAGTTATATGTTGCGCATCGGGTGCCATAGGTACTTTGTAGTATCCATTTGACATATCCAGCGTCGTAAAGTATATGTTGTCTGCTAGCTGATCCAGTTGTTCTTCCATCGTCGGAGCTGGATATTTGTCCATTGTCTTCATTTTGCTGAGACGTCTATAATCGACGCACAATCGTTCGTCACCTGTCTTCTTATGCGCTAGTAGCATAGGACTTGAGTACTGTGACCGGGACTCCTTTATGATTCCGGTGCTCATCAATTCTGATATCTTGTTCTTAACGAGCCCTCGTTCGGCATGCGGAGTTCGATAAGGTTGATTGGTGATTATCTCGTTCGACGTTAGTTCAATTTAAAATTCGGTCAGATTTGTTTTGCCCAATTCGTCTAAGTTCTGTGCAAAACAATCTCAGAATTCATTTAAGGTGTCGCAAAATTCTTGCCTATTTTGTAAGATACATTATATTTTACTATGCTGACTGACTATGCTGACTGTTGGCTGATTCAACACGTTTCGTACGATTATCATAGAATCTTCTTGTGCTACGTCGGGAACTATGAGGACCGATGTTTCCATTTCGCGCTCTCCTACTCCTATTAGTAACGTTCGATGTCTTATCATTTTGCATTTTCATCCGCCGAATCCGGTTAGTTTTACTTCATGGGGTAAGTAGCGAATACCTGTTCTGTCGGCTTCAGATTCTTTCACCGTGGTGCCATCGCTCCCTTTGTCGATAAAAGCATTTATCTCATGGTTTTCAATTTTTGCTATTTTATGGTACTCATCTTTTGTTCCACCCGCTTGTTGTATCAGTTTCATGTGTTTGTCCGGAGTTTCTTTTTTCTTCGTTCCTCCGCTTCCAGCTTTGCTTCTGCAATCGTGAGCTAAATGATTTTCCTTGCCGCATTTGAAGCATTTTGGTTGTTGTTTTAGTTGCTGACAGTCCCTGGCTAGGTGATTCGGGCTGTCGCAGTTAAAACACTTTCGGTCTGCGGGGGTACTCGTTCTGTTACCAAATCTGCCCCTATGACTCCTATCTTCGTTTCCTTCCGAAACTTTCTTGGCTCCCTGACTCCCGTACTTGGTACCACTGGTCGATCCATACCGAGAACGATCATAACCACTCTCATACTTCTTGACTTTCTGTAGAAACCCTTCTATGTCGTCGAATTCGCAGAATGACAGAGATCTGGCAAGTTCGCTGTCGTAGATCCAATTCAGGATGTATTTTATTAACGATCCGCCATCAATGTGCCCTCGTTTAGCAATTGCTTACATTGAATAGACGTATGTATCGTAACTCTCGTTTCTATCCTTTGTCGCTTCGTTAGCGCCAGATGTACGTCCGCTTGGTCCGTTGTCGATTGAAAACTGTAACTGTTTTCGGAACTCCGACTAAGTTGCTACATCTTCCACAACTCCGTCGAGCCACAATTTTGCAGCTCCTTTTAACTGCGTGAGTAAGTAACAAAGTGTAATCCCATGCGTATGCCGTAGCAACGCCCTTTACGCGTCGGATCCACTGCGTAGCCGTTAATCCGGTAGACTTTGCAGAATCAAATTCTGGAATTAGTTTCTACGCGAAATCGTACGGTAATTGATGCACGGTAGTATTATTCACAGCAATCGTTTGCATAAGTTCTCTTTCGCGAGTTAGTAATTCTCTTTCGCGCGACAACAAATCGCGTTCGCGCTGTAATAATTGCGTTCGTGTGCGATCGCGTTGTACGTATTTAACTTTTATAGTGGTTCATGGTTTCCCGCGCGATCGCGTTCATCGTGTCGGTCGTCGCGGTTAACGTTCATTGACACCATCTCAGATCTATCAGTACAATGATTTAAGAAACAGTTCCAAGACGGTGTACTTTCTATTGCTCCGCGGCTTTGGAATATCAGTTATCGGAAACTGTTCGCGTACGTAATCTGATTCAGAGTTTCGCCGCATGATCCTCAACCAGTTCTTCGCAGTTGTACGGACGGTTCCATCCCTTAACTCACTTGATGCATTTTACGTTTTTGTTATTCTTTCAAAGTCCTACAACTTATCTCTGAATACCGATGTACTCTACACACTGCACTACCTAAAATATCCCTGTCCAAGAACACCCGCTCTTGTACCCGTAATATATATATATATATATATATATATATATATATATATATATATATATATATATATATATATATCGTGCACGTACCTAACCCCAAAGTCTAACACGTTTTAGCTCAATCCTAGTTCAATTTTAGCTCGATCCCACTTCTGAACTGTAAGGGTGCTGAACTCACGTTACACAAGTTTAGTTTTCTGGCATTTATTTAATAATATATATAATGTTACAACGATATTCACGAATTCTACCCACACATATTTCACATAGTCTACATGTACAACCACTGTTCAACTCGCAGTGTTGCCAAACTAAAGTCTCAACTTGGCGGTCATTGAAGTAACTATTCTCCCTTCTGCTTCTTCTTGCATATATATAATTTATATTTGTTTGTCACCAAATAAATATTATATTAACAACATTTTTTTTTTTTTAATTGATAAAAAATGTATGCCCTCTTAATTTTTTTCCTGGCCCGTCTAGATTTCAAAATCTAGCACCGCCACTGGTGTGTGTGTATGTGTTGTGTAAATGTGAGTGTGTGTGTGTATGGGTGTGTATTTTTGTGTGTGTGTGTGGATTTGTGTTTGTGTGTGTGTGTGTGTGTCTTTGTGTGTGTGTGTGTCTATGTGTTTGTGTATGTGTGTGTCTTGGTTGGGTGTGGGTGGTTGTGAGTCTGTGTGTGTTTGTGTGTGTGTGTGTGTGTGTGTCTGAGTGCATGTGAGTGTGAGTTTATGACGGCATCCATGCAGACATTTGTTATAAACAGGAAGTGTCGCCAAATTTTCTGTAGCGCATGGTGACGCATACTTGCTTATCAATACGAGCATCACTTTAAGAGTACCGGATGCAATGCTGCAGGCCGTGACGGTTACTTGCTGTTATTACTTTCTTATACGAAAGTATATAAGGAAGTACTGTAATCATGAAAAAACGTCGAGATTTTAACGGAGATACATCTTTGATTTGCCCTGAGTCAAGTCTGACTATTTTCAGAATTCCATCTATGTGTGTATGTACGCGTATGGTGCGTGTGTTTGCGCGCGCGTTGTGTGAGTATGTGTGTATTATGCACATGTTTTGCTTACAAAATTTCTTCAAAAAGTGTACCGATTACAAGAAAATTACTATTGAATTTTTTAAATGTCTAATTTATGTTGCCATGGTAAAGTAGGTATGGGAAGTTTTACTTATGCCATATACTTAAAATATTAATAATGTTATATAGTATATAAATATTTTGTTAGGTTCTTAATGCAATTGACGACTAAAACATCTGCAGTGTGTTGAACTGGTCATTTTTATACATAGTAGCTATATTTTGTATAGATAGAAACGATACTTAAATATGAAAAATTAAAATATCTAGAAAATACTTTGAGTTATTGCCTTGTACTAGAAATTATTATGGCCGGAATTAAAAACGCGCGGCCATCATAGTTTCTGATATAACGTAATGAAACTAAAATTTTTCTTGAAATTTAAACATATTGGGTCGAATTCAGCACTCTTCTTTAAGACCGTCTTTAAACCTTTTTTAGCTAAAGAAGGTGTCAGCGCTTAAAGAAGGTCTTAGTTATGATCATATTCAGCACTTTTCTTTAGGTGTTCTTTAACAAAAGACACACATTTTCAAAATATGGTTTGGCAACAGCGCGGCTGTCATCTTAAATCAATTGTCAAACAAGTTTATGAGGTTAAGACAGTGCAAATTGTATTAAATTAATTAACATAAACGTATTGTTGTAAATAACTTATTGAAAATGTAATGTGCTTAATAGTATGCAATTAATTTCTTTGCTAATATTTTAGATGTACAATATAACTATGCTATTATTATTGCTAAATTAATTCGTATTTCTAATGATAGAGACCAAATGTCTTAACGCGCTATTGGTTATTTCATTTATATTCGAAAACTCAACTAACTCAATTTAATTAATTTATCATTATTTTTATTTATCAAAAATATCTTCACGCGCCCGAACATTTCATCTAATCAGACGATTTACTCCAAATCCTTCACGAACATTTACAACCAATGCAATATCTCGGACAAATCCACTCATATTTTAATGCTAAATACACGCTTAAAGATGCTTCTACCTTGTTTAGTTGCTAGTCCTTAAATAAACAATTAAATAGCCTTCTTTAGCACTAAAGATGACAGTTGAATACATATTATTAGAGACGCGTATTTAAAATGCCTAAAGAAGCTTCTTTAACTTTAAAGAAAGGTGCTGAATTCGGCCCATTATATTTTAATATCTTTTTTATCTAACCAAAACATACTTACGAAGTATAAGAAAGTTCAGTGCAAAGCACTGCAGATGTTTGTATTAGACGTACACTGAAGAATGGGAATTTCTTTTTTTCAATCTTTCTTAGCTTGCATCACGATTTGCTATTTTATTTTGTTACTTGTCTTGGATATAGAAATAGTCGACACAAGTTCAGAATATTTACAATAATTTGCAACAATGATTACCTTCAGGTTTTTCTAAAGTAATTCCCGATCGTCTATAGGCAGATCCATTTTTGCCAACTGCCCAAATTCGATCCACTGGCCCACAACTAATACTACAAAGTGGTTGATCGCATGGTACATGTTCCCATACTGTGCCCTTTTTATAAAAATATATTATATATTAAAATTATAAATATTTTTGTTCTAATACTTACAGTCGGATTAGATTGAGATACACTTCTCCTGATAATAGCATCACCTCGAGCAGCTACAGCCCATAATGAAATGGCACAATCCGTACTGTCATCTGCAGGCTGAAATATCATGTTTTAGAATTAATATATCTCAATTACACTTTTTTCTTAAACATAATTTTTTTAATATTCTTAAATTCCAACAAATACAACAAATGAGGATAACTGGCATTTCTGATATCTACTTAATACCCTGCCAATTTTGTCCAATGTCCAAATTAAATTTATCATACCGATATTTATTTTGATTTGGCACCAAGCGGTGATTGGATAATTCGCCAAAACTTACCTATAACAAAAAATATCAGAATTCTTACAAAAAATATATATATATATATATATTCTACAGTTAATCGGACTAAGAGGTTTTTTTTCATGGTATTGTCATTAGTTATTAACTCTTTGCAAAGTAGCAGCTTCACGACAAACAAAATTGTTCAGATAAGTGTTATTTTTAGATTATACAGATTCTTTTTATTATACACTTATTTTTGTAATTTTATGTTATGTTTATCATGACAACTGTATAAATAATGTTTTAAGTATGCTAATTTAATTGCATATTTATCTCTATTGCTGGAGACTTGTCTAGTATGTTGCCGTAGCTGCTCTTCTTACTGATCTATACCCTTATCTTTAAAAATAATATAACTGCGGTAGAACCATGTGGGAGCTATAGCTTTGCATATACGTTGATAGCGAAAAGCGTAAGTGGAAAAAATCGTTATTTGAACAGAAAAAAAATTATCTGCGATTAAGTCCAAAATATGTTTATATCATAATTCGACGGTACTGAATTCAAATCTGCATCAGACATGTTGATAACCATCTATACTCCAGGTCCACAATAATAGACAGTGACTAATACTTAATATCTGAACACTCTCACTACGAAGCGCACATGCAAAGTTTATGTAGATAGTAAGCTTTGCAAACAAATTACAGATTGCTGCTTAAAAAATTCTGAACCTCGTTACATGGTGTTCACCACAACTATTTGAACGCTCGTAACAAGACCGGAAAGAGCCGATACAAGGTGTGTGCTCTCTCTGAGTAAGTTAAATGTTACTACGCCGCGGCTTACTTGCGTTCACGTGTTGAAGCAGTTGCGTAGAACACAATTTTGTAGGTGTTGCTATTTAAAAACATTTTCATTTGTAATGGAGCCCTTACTCGGATGTAGCCATGATATTGTGCCAGCAAATCTACCAATAGTAGAAAATAAGCCACAACGAAAGCAGAAACGTGAACATATAATACCCCCAGAACGTACTATGATTCGCAATGTATACGAGGGATTTATGTCGCGTAAATTTACAACAACGGTTAGTGATGGGGTACAACTATGCCGTGGTTTAACAAAAGTGTCAATATCTACTGTGTATCGATGTTTGAAGAATGAATTGCCAGCAACCACAAAGGTGGAAACGAAGGGCAGAAAACCGATTGCCTTAGACGAAGACACAAAATGTGCAATTCGTCGGTTGATTCATTCTTTTTTTTTTTCGAAACGTGCTGCCAACTATAAACAAAATTCACACCGCAGTCACCAATGATAGTCGTCATTTCTATAGTTCAAATAGAATGCTAAAGCGTACCATGCACGACCTAAATTTTAGATATTTACGGCGCAGTCACAAAAATGCCCTTATGGACAGCAATGACATTATAATGTGGCGCAGAAAATATTTAGAGAAGATTCGGGAACTGCGCAGTGAAGGCAAAAAAATACTATACGATTGAAACGTGGTTAAATGAAAGCCATACGGTTTCTAAAGTATGATTGGATCAAAATATTACCAGCCGACGACAAGCCTTTGTGGAAGGGTTATCCACGGGGTGGAAAGCTCCTTCAGGGAAAGGGCGACGCTTGATAATAACCCATATTAAAAGAGAAACAGGATTCTTAGAAGACGAAATGCTGAACTTTCAATCTAAAAGAGTGCAATAAGCACGAGGACATGAATAGTGAGGCATTTGAAAAGTGGTTTCAGTCCATATTTCCCAAAGTGGAGCCTGGCAGTGTAATTGTTATGGACAAAACACTCTATCATAGCCGACGATTGGAAAATCTACCGACGTCAGAGTGGAGCTAAGGCCAGCTAATGGACTGGCGCAAAGCGTAAACATGGTAAGGGGTACCCATTGCGAGAAAGGTAAAAAGCTAGAGAAAATGTCGTATTAAACGAAAGAAACATTAGATAAATAAACAGTAAAGAGGATGCAATTTTGCATGTAATGCATAGATGTGAGTAGGGTGTTGTGGCTGTGTGTCCAACTAAAACATCGGCCATGTGTTGGACCTAAACATTATTTTACGTAGTCAGTATATTTTGATTGGATAGTATATAAGTTAAAATATAAAATGTTTATATTTCAAGAAAATAATTTCATTCATTATGTCCAATAAAATTGTAAAGTAAGTTTATAGTCAGATTTCTAAAACACAAGCATTGGCTTTGCCAATGCTCAAAGCTCGTCTCAGGCATGGCGAGTTTCTAAATAAATATATAATATTTGAGTAATAATTAAAATTATCAAAGCAACAATCAAATCATCAATGACAATATAACGCAATCAATCAAAGATATCTAATTATATCTTGATTATTTTAAACAGTACATATTCGGCGAGCTATATAGTATAAACTGTGCTAAACGTTTGCATGACGAATTTCTGAATAAATAAACAATATATTTATAATGATCAAAGCAACAATTAAACAAACAATGGCATAGTAATCAATCAAAGAAATCTTTATTCATACCTTGGTTATTATAAAAACTATACTCTGCGTCTGCGAGCTGTTGCCTAAACTTAGGCATGTCGAATTTCTGTATAAATCAGTGTTGCCAGGTCAAAAAAAAAACACCAGAAAAGTTGCCAGTTATTAAAATTTATCACCAGAAACTAAAATTTCAAATAAAATACAAAAAATATAACGAAATTATTTTTTTTTATATATATTTATAAATAAATACACTTCGTGTAAATAAAACATCGGCTATGTGTTGGCCCTAAACTTTCTTTTACGTAGTCAGTATATTTTGATTTGATAGTATATAAATTAAAATGTATATGTTGTAATGTCCAGTAAAATTGTAAAGTTAGATTATTGTCAGATTTCTAAAAAAACATACGTATTTTAGATTTATAATGTTCGATTCTATAGTAATATACAGAAAATATAATTATTCATTACACATTATTAAAAATTATTACGGCTGGATATTTTGTAGTTTTCAAATGAACTTTAAACCTTATAATATTTTCATATAATATTTTAAATTATTTACTAAACTTTGTAACGTTTTTTCACTAAACTTATTTGCGACACTGACAATAAATGTTAAATGTCAAAATATTTGAATATTTAAAACAATTGACATGCATAGTAGATGCGATTTATTATATATAATTTCCCATACTTACCTAACTATGGCAATATCAATAAGATAAGATCTTGTAACTGGTACTTTTTGAAGAAATGTTTCAAACAAATGTTGTGCAGAATATTAATATCTTTCAATGTTATTCTAGCTATTTTTACTGCAAGTATAGCCGTTTCGGAGATATTGCAGAAATTGCAAAAAAAAGTTTTATGTAAACATGCACTTTCGGTTTGAATATGCTTTTCAAAAATAGAAGGTTTTCGCCCCAGGCATATACAAATCATAAGTTTAAAGTTCCACAATTTTATCTTCAACAGTGTAGGCTGTAGAGCGCCTACACACACACACACACAGACGTCATTCCAAAAATAGTCAGGCTCGATTCAAGGAAGGTCAAAAGGTGTATTTCCGTTAAAATTTCTAGTTTTTTTTTATCGTGATTACAATACTTACTTATTACTTCGTAAAAGAAAGTAAAACATCGGCCATCTGTTGGCCCTTAACTTTCTTTTACGTAGTCAGTATATTTAGATTTGATAGTGTATAAATAAAACTATAAAATTTTTAAATTTCAAGAAAATATTTTCATTCATAGTCCAATAAAATATTAAAATTAGTTTATTGTCAAATTTCCAAACAAAACATATGTATTTTAGAGTTTAAATGTTGGATTTTATAGTAGTGTAAAGAAAATATAATTATTCATTACACATTATTAAAAATTATTCTGGCCGGAGAAAATATTTATATACGTATATATTTTAAATTATTTACTAACCTTTGTAACGGTTTTTCACTAAACTTATGTGTGACACTGACAAATGTCAAAATATTTGAATATTTAAAACAGTTGACATGCATAGTAGATACGATACCTATGTAACCATGGCAATATAAATAGGATAATAGCAATTCTCTCACAACTGGTACACTTTTTGAAGAAATGTTTCATACGAAAGTTGTTCAAACCATTAATATCTTTCAATTTTATTGTATTTACTGTAAGTGCAGCCGTTTCGGAGATATGCAAAAAGTGACTCAAGTAAACTTCCGGTTTGAATATGCTTTTCAAAAATAAGAGGTTTTTCTACCAGGTATATACAAATCTTAAGTTTAAAGTTTCATAATTTTATCTTCAACGGTGTATGCTGTAGAGCGCACACATACACACACACACACACACACACACACACACAGACGTCATTCCAAAAAATAGTCAGACTCGATTCAGGGAAGGCCAGAAGGTGTATTACCGTTAAAATTTCGAGATTTTTTTTTTCGTGATTACAATACTTACTTATTACTTCGTAAAAGAAAGTAAAAATACATATCTTGTCAAAGAAATAATAGACAGTTGTTGTATGTTCATAAATCACAGAAAGACGTAGATAATATAAATTAATATTCTCTTATTACATAAATAATAATAACAATATTTAAATATTAATTAACATTGAACACAATAAAGATAAGTTAAAAATGAAAAGGTAATGAACTTTCATATACATAGTAGGTATATTCTTCCGATCTAAAAAGATATACATACTACGTATAAGAAAGTTCAGTGCAAGACACTGCAGATGTTTTAAAGTGGGCTTTACTAAAAAAAACAAATATATATAGTGTTATTATGTTTAGAAATCAGTTCATTTGTAGTTTCGTTATCGTAACAGATTCGACTGTCCGAAGAAATAAGCCTTTTACTATGTATATTTCCTGTTAATGTGGGTGTATCTAGTCTATTCCTAACTTTAGTTTTGTTTATATTTACGTCACTATTAACACATTCCACACAAGCACTACTATGCGGACGAGTCAGTAATTTTGCAACAAAATTTGTTAGTTCTGGATATGCTGGTGTATCATCAGCTTTCTTGATGAATGATATGTTTCTCCAAAATTGTCTAATATCTTGATCAGTATTTTTAATGAACGCCATTCTCGATCTAAATCGTTTATATCACTCTGGAAGTGAGGAAATTGATTTGCGGCATGTACAATAGTATGTATGTTAGAAATATGTTTTGGATTAATGAAAGATAATAATTTTAATCCCTGAATGTGATTAGAATTTAAAGGAAAACGCTTACAAATTTGATTAGCACTTTCTACAAGAAAGTTCAAGCAAGTTTGTCTAAATGAATTCGTATCTATTTCCGATATTTCTGTTTTAGCCAAAAATAAAAACACTTTTCGCGCCACAGTAAATATCCTCTAACGGCAAGAAATTCCTAGGATTTTTATACTGAACGTTGTTTATGTCGGTATTATTTAAGTAATCAGGTTTCGTGCAGCAATCTAATATTGTTTTATATGCAGTTGACATATTGTTATATAATAAATGTATTTTTGGTAATTCAGATTGGTATTCTAAATTTAAATTATCAAATATCGGTAAAAAGTATTCAAGAAATGCCTTATTAATGAAATTAAAAGTATTAAATATTGTTGAAACTGCTTCTACTTTATCTTCGAGACTTGGACTTTAAAAATATAATTTTAAGGCATTATATTGTTCCAACACTCGTTTGACAGCAGCTAGTATTGAAAGCCATCTAGTTTGAGAGGGTTGTAACAATGTATGCGGTTTAATTTCAGTGATTATCTGGAATTCTTTCAATTCTGCTTGCCGTTTAAAGCTATACTGCATATACGTGTATATATCCCGTACCAGTTTTTCTACATCATTCGGCAACTTAAGGCAAGCATAGGCTGCACATAACGCCAAAGAATGGTAGATGCATTTCATTACGAAAAGATTAGGAATATCATTTTTCAGCAAAACTTGCAAGGAATTATTATTACCCATCATAGCATTTGCTCCATCGGCAGCAAATCCAATTAATTTGTCCTTATATGGTATTGCTTGCTCAGTGAAAAATGTTGTTATTACAATATATAAATTATTGGCTGTTGCATCTTTACAGGGAATAAAGTTAAAACTTCATCAGTAATATTGAAATTATAATTAACGCGTACTACTAACGCTAAAGTTTTCACGCAAGAATGAGCAGTAGACGATTTTACACAATTTTCCACACAAATACTACCAATTTCTTACACTTACAGCGAAGATTTTCAAAGGAATCGCTTTTTTGCCTGTTGTTTACTACCAGTCAGAAAAACAAACAGAACAGCACAACACAATATTCGAATATTCGCGGTATGTTCCAGAAAGATTATAAATTGTACTACCAGTTAAAAAAACATTAACAGAACACAATATTCGAATATTCGCGGGATGTTCCAGAACTATTGTAAATTCTATCCTAAACATATTCGAGTGTCAAGATCAGGGAAAAAATATAAATAGTCGTAGTTCTCAATTTTTATTGCTTTCAAGAAATATAGGTACATATGTAAATATTTTAAAATCTTGAAAATCACCAGATTATCAAGATATCTAAGAAATAATCACCAATCACCAAACCAGTTGTAAAATCACCATTTCTGGTGATAAATCACCAGACCTGGCAACACTGGATAAATATCGATTATTGCACTATAATTAAAATAATCGAAGGAACAATCAAATCAACAACGATATAGTAAGCAATCTAAAATATCAACTTTCATATGTATTAGTTAAAGTATCGCGCAAGCCGGAAAAAAACAAAAACATTTAATTTGTTTTTTATTGATTTTAATTTATTTTAAAAAATATTATTTTCCTTTATTTTTTACAACTTTCAGTTATAACCTGAATAAACGTTAAATACATCAACAAATTTGTAATTTTACGTAGATTTTTTTTGGTATAATTGTTTTTTTTTTGTGATTGTTTATTTTTAAAAATTATTATGTTCTTCATTATTTTTTTACGGCTGTCAGATATAATTTAAAAAATGTTTAAATAAATCAAATAATTTGAGAATTTTACGTAGATTTTTTTGCTATAGTTATTATTTCTCTAAGTGCTCTTTAAGGTGTAAATTTTTTTTTCGGGCCCAATATCTCCTTAAGTACAGCTCTGATTAGATTTAATTTAAAACTGGCCGAAATTGGGTCTCTACAAAATATGTGTGCCAAATTTGGTTGAATTCGGTTCAGTATCTTCAGAAGAGAAGAGGAGGCAAAACATTGATGACTAGCGAGCGACAAACATGGTACCAAGTACATATTTACATTTTCGATATCAGTGCGATAAATGACTTTTGTCTAGAATTCGTAATCTGTATTTCTAAACACAATACCCCGTGTTCTTACGTGCGCGTAGTTGTTATGATCGCAGGTTGTCTAGGGTTCATCAATGGCGTCATAAGATATCGTGTACAAACGTATCCACCGTCTCCTACACACATCGCATTATATAGATTATTTTTTAAATTCATTTCAACGACACTATTATCCTAGTCGCGCGCATCATCTGTAGAACCAGGCCACCGACACATAATGTTGGAAATTTTCAAATTGGCATCGCGAATGACCTGCGTATTGATTGGAATGAAGCTTAAGCGATGCGGCAGCAATTCTTTCTGAATTTGGATGCCTAAAGGTAACTTTTTTAAATAATTTTTTTTTTTTAAATTCATTTTCATTGAACATCTTGTAAGCGTCTCTTCTCTCTCACACTACACGATGTCTATTGATATTTTGTACAAATTCAACGTCATCTTGCTTATCTTCACCTTCTATAAAGTCCAAATAGTCCATCTGTATGATTTCCAAATTTCAGTACATTAATTACAGTAAAAAATGGTTGGAAGAAAGTGCACTACTAATTTACTCTTGCTTCAAAGTAAGAGCAAATTTATGTTATATATCATGCTTAAGAAAACCCATCAGGTTCGTTTACTTCTAAAAAATTGTGATAAGAGTGCTATGACGTAATTAGATATTACTTTCTGCAGCCAATGTCTTACAATCTGCATGCAGTAAAAAAAAATAGACGGGTTTAAACAGCACGAATTTTAAAAACAAAAAATATTTTTCATTATATATTTAATATCAAAGAAGTCAAAGGTCGATAAGACATATTAATAATTTAAAAAATCATCATACGTGAAACAGAATTTTAATAGGAATGAAGGAAAAAATTCAACAAAAATAGCTGCTCTGTTTTATAAAAATTTATTAATTGCGGTAACATAATTTCTATGAAATTTAGAACAATATTTATTGTTTCTGTCTTTATACCTTTCGGAGTGCAAATTATAAAATTTTGTTCTACCACTAAAGCTCGTTTTACACTACACAATATATACATACATACATAACTTAATGTCTATTCCCAACATAGGGGGTGGCAAAAAACCCTTTACATGCACATCTTGACAATCTTTCGCCATTCAATTCTATCCTTACACACTTATTTCACTTCATTCAGGTTCATCAGATTCTTCATACATGCTTGCTCACAACTTTCCTTTCGCGCAACTCATTCTCAATCATATTGATCCACTTATTCCGAGATCGACCCCGCATTCTCACACCATTCATGTCGCCCACGTTTTTTTTTTTGTTAATCTTTAATTCACTATTCCACTCATATCCAAGATCTGAAGATTGAAATAGAAAATCACGGCCACGAAGTAGTCAATATCCACAACATCAGACATAGCGTCATTAAAAATCATCTGTCAATGTTCTATGTCGACTTAATACCAAATGGAAAGACAAATAAAAAAAATTACGAACTAGACCATCTGCAATACACCAAAATCCAAATCGAAGCTCCACACAAAAAACGAAATTTACCACAATGCCAGAGATATGGACACACTACTGTAATAGAACACCTCGATGCGTAAAGTGCAGTAAGGAGCATATAACATCAGTATGCCAAAAACGAAAAGAAATACCTCCAACATGCGCACTCTGTAACGGTCCGCATCCTACACACTACAAAGGATGTGCAAATTTCAAAGACATACAGAGCAGAAAGTCTCCAGCACTAAGGAAGAAAATTATTGAAACTCAACCAAAAGACACTAACCTCCCAAAGAAACCCCCCAGACAAACAGAGCCAGGAACAACGTACGCCCAAGCAGCAAACAAAAAAATACAGGACAACCAACCCAACGCCCAGTCAAACGAATTAAGTTCTAACAACCAAAACAACAAATTGGAGCAGATGATGATAAAAATGATGGACCGTATGGACACTATGCTAAACCTCCTGACTACTCTCGTGTCAAAGCTCTCAAAATGACAGATACGCTTAAATAGCGCATTGGAATGCCAACGGCTTGATACAACATAGTCTAGAAATAAAGACATTTATCCAAAACCAAATGCTTGATATCCTACTGATATCAGAAACTCATTTTACAAATAAAAGCTATTTAAGGATCCCCAACTACACAATCTATGACACCAAATATCCGAGTGGTGCAACCCATAGAGGTACAACAATAATAGTTAAAAGTAAGTTGAAACACTACGAACTCCCAAAATATAAATGTAATCACTTACAAGCAACCAGCATCGTTATTGAAGACCGAAGAGGAGCAATTACCATCTCAGCCAAATACTGCCCTCCAAAACGTGCAGTAAAAAAGGTCCCTTTTCAAGACTTCTTTAACACACTCGGTACTCGGTTCATTGCAGGTGGAGACTATAATGCCAAGCACCAAGAATGGTGTTCAAGACTAACCGTCCCAAAGAGGAGTGAACTCCTCAAAGCAATGCAAAACAACAACTACCACAGCCTCTCAGCAGGCCAACCTATTTATTGGCCTACCGACAAAAAGAGGATTCCGGATGTTATAGACTTCTGCGCTGTAAAAAGAATCTCTCCAAATTACCTAAAAGCAGAATCCTGTTTCGACTTATCTTCTGATTATTCACCTGTAATCGTAACACTTGACTCTCGAATCAGAAACTTACAAAAACCGCCCTCACTACATAATCGAAAAACAGATTGGAACCTCTTCAGAGAAATAATGGATCAACAAATTACATGTAAGATACCGATCAGGAATGAAAGCGAACTGGATGACGCAGTAGAGTACTTAAATCGCGCCATCCAAGAAGCTGCGAGAAATGCTACTCCCGCCGAACAAGAAACTAATAATATAGAACTTTGCCCATCGCAATAAAGGAAGCGGAGGCAGACAAACGCAAACTTCAAAGGAAATGGCAAAATACCCGCCACTACAGAGATAAAACAAACTTTAACAAAGCAGCATGTGGCCTAAAAAAGATGTTACAAGACATAAGAAACAATCAGCTTTAAGAATATCTGAAAAGCTTATCCGCAACGGAAGCCAATGATTACGCACTCTGCAAAGCAACGTAAAAAGTGAAAAAATTGACCCCCTGCTATCCTCCCAATACGAAAACCTGATCAAAGTTGGGCAATCACAAGCACTGATAAAGTTATAAATTTTGCAAACCACTTGAAAGAAGTATTCCAGCCATTCGAAGCAGAACTGCCTGAAGAAGAAGCAGAGATCCACCAATTCCTGGAAGCACTATTTTAAATGGAATTACCAATCAAATCGATCAAATTAAATGACGTAAACGAGCTAATCAACAGCCTGAATATATAAAAAGTGCTGGCTACGATCTCATAACTGGAAAGATTCTGAAGGAACTCCCGGAGAAATCAAAGAGACTCATAACCATAATATTTAACTCCGCATTAAGACTGGGACGCTTCCCATCTCAGTGAAAAGTGGCACAAATCATAATGATTCCAAAACCAGGAAAACTGCTTGAGCAAACCTCATCTTATAGACCAATAAGCTTACTGCCAATCATTTCAAAATTATTTGACAAGATCCTTCTGAAGAAATTGAAACCGATACTACAAGAGAAAAATCTAGTACCAGAGCATCAATTTTAATCATGTTACCATGGTTTGACAATGATTGAAGTTAATACAAAAGTGTAACTTACGTACTCAGATTTATAAAACTGGTGGTGTACAACGGTTTGCAGGGTCAGGTTAAGCTTCAGATTATACAACCAAAAGAACTAGCTAGATGGTGCTCTTCTTAGCAGCTCTGGGTCAGGGTTTCAGGTATTAAACGGTAGAATGAACAGTCAGAGCGCATGGCCGAAATATCCCGCGGTGTGATCGTCTTACCGGGAGCCGGATTCGCGCAGTAGGGACGGCCACCCGTTGTTATCCCTTATCCGTGCTGCGTTGATGAAATCTGTTATTGTGGCTACCTCTCGATAACTGTTCGTACTGGTTGAATCATGTCCTCTGAAAATCCTCTGACTCCAGGCTACTCCTATTTCCCTGATATCTGAGTATGGTTAACCTGAAAATACTAGACCAAGCAAAACCGCAACCAACCAATCTTTCCAGTAAAACTCACAGCCAACTAGTGAATTTCACAATCTTATTACAATAACTTATAACATATTTAAAATTTATACAAACAAAGAGAAAATTTATGATAAACAGAGGGAATGAAATGAAACGTTTATTAAAATAGCTGTTCGTCGTAGTCGTACTGTACAGTTAACACTCTGCGTAATGGGAAAATTTCGAGTACAATTCCAAGAGATATCCACCCTCACCAACACAAATGCAACATGCAATCCAACGCGAGTTAGAACAAAAACCAAACCGAAAGGAATGTACCCGAATGAATTTTAATTAGACTCCAAGGTCTTCAAATATTCCAAAATTACGAAACAAAACCCGACGAATGCATCCACTTTAAAGAACAGAAATTAGAAATCGGATTAATGAAAATGAACATGAAACGACCACAATAATGATTACAAACCAAGGACAACTACCTTGAAGTTTTACTGATCCCTCGACCTGGGAAGCATAACTCCACAGATGAGAGGAACAGAACAAAGAAAAATTTAACTTGTAATGCTTCTAAATCTCTCATTTACTATTAATATTACCATAAGCAAAAAAAACAAAATGGTGGAGACTGCACCCAACAAAATTTACACACGAGACCCCCGAAGAGCCGGTCCGCAACGAGACACAAGTCCAACGACTCATTTGAACACAGAACAAAATGGTTACAAAGTATAAAATTGAGAATAAAACATATCTCAACTGCATGAATTTAAAATTCTTTTAACTATTTCCAGTATATGAAGTTTTATACTCACAAGATAAAAATCAAACGAATTGAACCAAAAGATATATACCCAATCCTCTACTCCACAACTTGCGTCCGTTCCGCCACAGTCTCTCTCTCTCAATCTCTCGTTTACCTCACGCTTGATGTCTTGCCTCGTTTCCCCCACGCTCTCGATCTCAATTCAACTCAAAAAATCAGCGCAGTTGAAATAGTCAATGTTGCACGTAGACAAAAAAAAAATTGTTACAACATCGTGTGGCAAAAACCTTCAGACAATACCTAGAAGAAAAACGGTATTGCTCGGCAGCCTTCTTAGATATATCGCAGGCATTTGATAAAGTATGGCACACTGGATTGCTATATAAAATTAAATTAACATTACCACACACATTCTACGAACTTCTAAGATCATTCCTCACCAAAAGATCATTCCAAGTGAAATACAAAGACCAACAAACAGAATTACATTCCATCCTGTCCGGAGTTCCGCAAGGAAGCGTACTAGGCCCTGTACTGTATCTACTTTACACGTCTGACCTATCTACAACAAGTTCAATGACAGTTGCTATATTCGCTGATGACACTGTAGTACTGGCGTCACACTCACTACCAGCTGTAGCGTCACAGAATCTCCAAACAAGCCTCAACAAAATACAAAAATGGCTGAAGAAATGGCGCATAAAGGCCAATGAATTAAAATCAGTGCACGTTACCTTAACAACGCGTAGAGAAACATGCACTACGGTATCCCTGAACGAGAAAGTCTTACCACAAGCAGACGAGGCCAAGTACTTAAGAATCTATTTAGATAGACGACTAACGTGGAGGAAACACATCTGGACCAAAAGGAAACAACTGGAAATCAAACTAAGGAATATGTATTGGTTGTTAGGTAGAAATTCCCAATTATCACTGGAAAATAAATTACTCCTATAAAAAACAATGCTAAAACCCATTTGGAACTATGGAATTCAGCTGTAGGGAGCCGTCAGCAACTCCAACATCAAAATCATACAACGATTCCAGTCAAAGGCGCTAAGAAGCATAGTTCATGCTCCCTGGTATGTGCGAAACGAAGTGATACAGCGTGACCTCCAAATGAAACCAGCGAAAGATGAAATCAAATAATTCAGTGCAAAATACCACGAAAGACTCGAAAAACATACAAACGTACTTGCAATAAACCTTCTCGATAATAGCACGGTGACTTGCAGACTTAGGCAATTTACTCCACTAGATTTACCATTTAGAAATTAAATAAATGTGTAATTTGTAAAATTATTAATAAGTATTTTTACTTAAGAATAAGTTATATAAATAGAGACTAACCATTGGGTTAGCCCTCTCGCATGTTATTACCTACTTAATCAACAAATTCACTTATGGATCTTAATTGAACAGATTGAAATTATCCATAAAAGTTAATAATAAAAAATAATCTTTAATTCGACATCCTTTCAACATTGGTCATATGACTCTCACCTATTCAACGTACAACTTTTTTGACAATATCGCACTGCTCATACACCCACGAATTTCTGTTTCTGTCTCTCTTAGATACACCACAAATATCTCTCAAAATTTTCATTTCTACAGCAGTCAAGCGCTTTTTATGCTTGGTTTGCCAAACCCAATATTCACTTCCATGCATCAACGATGACACAAGTACAGTATTGTATACGCATAACCATACATCCTAGCTCGTCTGTTCAAGATTCATATCCTTTCCTGCTGCACTTATACTTTGTATCATTTTACTCAGTTGCTCTTCTGATTCACCAAAAACCACGAGAACATCTGCATAAGCTAATGCAGGGACAGTCATACCACCAACAGTTACACCATCGTTAATCCCGCCACATAATGCCCGGCGCAATAATAAATCCATGTAAGTAGTAAGAATGGCTCTACAACTGGAGTCGGCAGTTCCGGGGTGTCCGGCGATAGCCGAAGAAAAAAAATGAAAAAAAAATGTGAAAATTTGTTTTTCCTCCAAGCGGATGTTTTGTTAAGTAATGCGATGGTAAA
>JADQWA010001365.1:0-70000 GCA_018344505.1 Nebria ingens riversi
GTTCATACTTAAACTTATAAAAAACGGAATTTTCTTGTTAAAATCTTGCTAATATAATGATAATTGATATTCTGTAGAAAATATAGCGCGATCTTATAGAATAAATTAGATTTTTGCGAAAATATTTTATTTATAATTAAATGCTTTAATTTATAAAAATTTACAACAATTATAACGTTTAACTTGTTCATACATATTAAAAACATACTATATATAAATTTTGTGAATACTAAACTCATAAAAAAAGGGGTTTAATTTCGCATTTCTAATACGTTTTTTGGTGTTAAAAGTTAACTAGTATAATGATAATTAATATTCGATCAAGTGTATAGTGGGATCAGATTGAATAGGTTAGATTTTAGTAAAAAATTAAAATACATTGAATGTATGACTCGAGTATGGCTATCTCGGATCATGCTTTCCTTAACTTTGAGTTCAGAATGTAATTAATAAATATTAAAAAGGGCGCGTGCGCTGTTTTAAGCATTGTTTAATTACTAGGCATGATTACTAATGTATTTGCCAATGTTTTAGGATCGACCAATCCACAACAACCAAAGGGCTTTAAGAATAGAAAAAAAGTGATTTTTTTATTATCCGGCATGTGCTATCTTTATATTTCCCAGTTTATTTCTTTCTTTATTGTTGTTTATATGTATAAATATATGTATGTACCATCCGATTCGTAAACAAGGGATTTATTTATTTGAATATTTCCGCGAGTGTTTATTTGTGAAATGACTACGTAAAATATCTGCCATTCCCTAAAAAATACTATATTGCAAGTTTCTTAAAAATAAATTAACATTTCCGTTTAAAACTCTGTGATAGTAAAAGTGAGTGTTTAAATAGTTGTAGTAAATTCATGAATAAAAATAGTGTTAGTGAGTGATTAAAAATAAATGACATCGCGAAATAAAATCCAGTGCAATCAATCGCTAACAGGAGCACTAGAACTTCAGCTGTGGTATAGGAGAGGAACAAGTGTTGGATTTGGTGAGTACTATTTCTACTCTAACATACTTCGTGCGTATCAGGCAGTGATTTTCTACTATAGGATGCAAAATGTAAAAAGAATCCACTGTCTTCGGGTGTACCTATATTGTAATGCTTCTTCTTCTATCTTCTTTTACAATTTCTGAATACGGCGCGTATTCAGAAATGGTTAAACAACTGGAAATATAAATTAATTCACTCATATTGATCAATAACTTTTTTGAATTAAATGACATCAATTAAAATTAACTAAATAATAATAAAAATAGCACATGCCAAAAACAATTGTCAACTTTAGAGAATAACTTGTTCCAAACCACTCCTGATAATTGCAGAACCTGATGAAGTGGTGATTGAAGCAATTCAACCTTACCATGGTTTATTTAACTTCTTTAAACAAATGTGCATATGTCTGAAACACGCGCTTTGGTTTCAAATAGACATATGCGGTAGCACCTGCCCTTACGGTTCGAGCAAGTATTTTCTTCAGTTCCTTCTCGTTTCGTTCCGTTTGTAAATACACATTCCTCCTTGACATCGTTGGAGCAACCACCGTTGGACTTCTAGACGACAACAGCAACATGAAGACCTTTTGTATCGATATCGCGTACTGTCCACACACACAGAGGTAATTCTGTACATACTTTAGTATGATCGCGTGTTTTAGATTCTCGGGTGTTTGCATTCATTCTGGTTGGGTTTTTAATTCGGGTGTTTTGTGGTGGGCGGGTCGCGATTCAATTCATATAACGCTGATATCATAAGGTGTGATTTCATCAATATGTTAGCCGATTGTAGTTCTTTTGACTGCGTCACTACACGTCGATCAGCATCTGATACGAGTGCTGGAGGTACTAAGTATATGCTCTCGTCTTGGGGGTCTGTTGTTCACTGGCATGCCGCCTATCGTAGCTCCTTCTGTGTCCTGCTTCGCGTGAATAACGTGTTCGTAAATCGTAAATCTGCTGGCGGTTGCGGATGTGACTTTAGGTTGGATATACCGATAGGATGGTCATTGCCAGTGACACGGATGGCCTGGGGTGCGGTGTAAAAAGGTACGTTAGCTCGTGCATGTGCAGGGTCATAAGTACACGGGTCGGTTGAATGAGATGGGTGGCACTTGTTAATATTGGCGCGTTGCAAACAACCGACTGACGAATCGTCCAAGAAAGCCTATCCGTACATTGTACGATGTACGGTGGTTGCCTGGTGTCTCTGGAACGGTTATGAGTCTCTCTACTGTACGACCAGAGTGCAGTAGAGCTAGCACAAGTGCCGAACTGGGTTCACTGGGAACCGGATTGATTTGTTGGTTGGTTTGACCATTCCGTTTGGTCATAATAATAAAATCTCGAAACACTGGGCCTGCCGCAGGAGCGAGGTGGGCCCCCAATAACTAACTGTAATTTCACACTTTCAGATTTAACGGTTTTCGGATGGCCCAGTCCTGGTTAACTGGGTGTCCACCTTTTAAAGTATTGGCAGTGTGTGAGCAGACTTGCACACTGCACCCTATGGCAGTTCGCCTTCTAATCCAAATTTCTTTCAGATGTGTAACATTGTGTCGTACCCAATGTTATCCAAATACATCATGCATGCACAGCACAGCACAAAATTGTGTGTGCCTCGTGCTCAAACGTTTCAAAATGATCTCTTATAGTTAATTAAATTTACATAAATTACATATGATCAAGCATTCAACTCTATCTAATTGAATATTGACAAGCTTTATCTATATCTTCCACAATGATTAATAATTGAAATATTATCGATTTAAGTATTAGCAAACAATCTAATGCAATTATAGGTTAGTGATATATCTTTCCTGTGACCCTAGGACAATAAGTGATGAACATCTAATTAGTTATTAGACGATAATTGAATAGAGAAATGACCCACGACCGTAACATGAATTAGTACATTTAAGCACATCCGCAGCATAACTAAGGGTGTTTGCGTTAAATGAAAAGAGCAGGCTTTTGATCTTTCGGCACATGGAAAATAATACACGACCTAGGGTTAGAAATATTTTGTCTTTTATATCCTCAATTGCCGCTATCTGCACTGGAGCGTAAATGATGGATAATATATTAGAAAATAACACGTGTGAACACGTATCTTCTTCCCTGCTTCTAATATCCATCCATTCATCCAACACGTATAAAAATGACTTCTGTTTTTCGTCAAACCATTAGTTTCGGGAAATTCGTACAGATTTAAATCCAGACTGCAAGGGGATACTAAATTTATGAACAATTATAAGAATCTGTATCTGTGAAATATACAAGTACAGATTTTCTTATAGAAATACAGGTGTTATAGGTTTGTTTAGACTCGCTTCATAAACTAACTTAAAAAATAACTTTTTAAAATTTAGATACTGAAGATGAATTGAATTGGAAATATTTAATATTTGAGTATTGCTGAATTTTATTTTATCGATCTAATAAAAATATACCGTTGTATTTATGGACGCTAGTAATAAATTCAATCTTTAATGATGTTGCTTTGCTTCGCATTGACGGAGAAAAATTTCATTTGAACAAATTGCTTTTGAAAAGAATCATTTTCAAGCACGGGTATAAACACTACTACGTATTTCTGCAATTCAAAGTTCACTAACGATTCCAATGCGCCACGTGTCGCAAAAAGTTTGCAATACTAGCATTTTTTTCCAATTTATATAAGCACTTTTAATCAAAATATTAAAACAAATATGCCAATTGTGTCTTTGATTGAACATTTTATAATTACATTATTTAACTGCGTCTATATAAACTTGTAACTGAATGATCTAAATATAACTTTGACGTCATTGCAGTTATAATTCAATAAACGATATTTCTATTTTATTTTCAACATCATACATTCATATTACGCAAAAGCAGTAAAGATTTCTAGTGACGTACAGCGTACAAAACTGCAATAAATTTACATCTAATCATATGTCATTTAATGAGAAAGTGAAATTTATGTAATATTCTCGAGTTTACTGTTAAGATGCATTTCAATCATGCGTCAGAAATTCAAGCCAATTACGCTTATTAAATACAATGGCTCAACTTCTCCAGGAGTTAATTTAGTAAACTTATTTGTGCGTGGTAAAGATAAAAAATTGATGCTAACTTGTGGAAGCCATGACCGGCTTCACTCGATTGTTCAAAACAGTGTAACTATAAATATACTATATTTAGTTGAACGTCACATACCATATCAAGTGTCACATTGTTTCGTTGTTACTAAAGAGGATTACCGCATTCAATGTTCACGTTTTAGCTTTAGAGAAATTCAGAAACTTGTGACTTTTGAACTGAAAACAGAGTTCTTCAACATATTTAGATATTATTGTCTACACAGTAAACCATTTGTGTCAACTTAGGTATATTTTAATGTACAATTATACTTCTATGTATAAATTTGCACAAAATCGTAAGTTTAAGAATACTATGATGGATTATGTTGATTTTGTATTTATAAGGAAACACCTTTTCTAACATTACCATGAACTCTTCATTAATATAATAAATGATGTCACTTCATAGATATTTCCGAATCAAAATAGGATTACGTATATGAAGTGCGCTTAATATATTGCCGAAAGTGAGCTCAAATAATGATTGATATAGACGCTCTTCGATTTTGGCTTCTCAAAGTATAATAAATGTGTCTCTTGCAAAATGCGTCCAAGTTATAAATGGAACCAGAAAAGCATTCGGCACTACATTGTTCGATATTTCAAAGTGACGTTTTCAAAATAGTTAATATAGAAACTTATAATACACACATCAATCTTTGTATGTGCATTTTCCATGAAACAATATGATTCTTTGAATATTTACCCTTTGTTGCATTTCTGCTGTGACATGTTCATAAATTATTAAAAAAATTATTGTACAACATATCATATTAACTTAAACAAAAATCTGCAGTGTCTTGCACTGACTTTCTTATACGTAATATAGCACCGAAAGATAAAAGATAAAATTAATTGTAATGTAAAAAATACTATTAAGTATAAAGTAATATCCGGTGATTAAGTTTTTTTAAACAGTAAATTACTAACAAACCAGAATTTTCTGCACTAGGACAATAGAGACTGTAATAAGTCTATCGATGGTGATTGCAATAAATGTTCTAGCTGGTCATTGGACAGTGTGATTGTAGATGTCAAACGAAAGAAATGTATGTGCTAACTTCACCTCAAAGGTGGTTCTAGATTAGATTTATATGTCAGAGGTAGTTACGTAGAGCTTTACTAATGAAATTTTCTGCAAAAAGTTCAGACATTATCCATATGTATGAGCTAAAATAAATTATATTGATTTATATATAAAGTTTTATTCTAAACATTTTATTATTTAAGGTCAAGCGGGTTGAAATACAACTGAAATCAATACTGCTGTTGCTTATCACAGGATTTGTAGCAAAGTACGAATAAACATCACCTAAAATATAACTAATTCAACTACTTAGATCACAAAGGTGACATTCAGATTGAAAATAATAATAGATGAAATATTTTTATATTTCTAATATAAAATATAGATTGTGTTAATTAATTGATTTTAATAATAAAATGCATTTTTCAAATGTACATATATGCTTCGTTTGAGACCCAAAAAAATTGTTTTGAGATAAATATTTATTATTTAATTAAAATATATAATCTAATTAATTAATTATGCCATTCCCATTAAAACACATTGAAATGTAATTATAATACATGTTTAAAAAAATAAAATTAAAAGTACTCACAGTTCTGGAACAACGCATATCCCCTTCACGAACATACGTAAACTTAGTATAAATATCAAGTTTCAAATTAATAGACGCATCAGTGTTGTATGATCACCACATCCATTCACACCATGAAGAATACCACGGTAAGTTCCATCATAAAATACAATAAATAAGTAACTTTTTACATGTATATTTTTGTTGGCAGTTATTTGTCGTTCTGCTAGCTCTGTCCGCTTGCTCAGCGGCTGGAGGAGGCTAAGAAAGGGCAAAAGCGCGGTGTCTTCGGTGAGGGACTCTTCGGGCATGACTTCAGCGGTCATGACTTCAGTGGTCATGATTCTGGGTTGGACGGAGGATTCTCTGGCCATGAATCATTCAGCAGCGGTCACCAAGACTTCAATCAAAACCATGGACCAATCGATTTGGGTTCCAGCGTACACAATCACATCACCATCACCAAGAAGGTTGGTGTGCCAGTACCTAAACCATACCCAGTCACCGTGGAGAAGAAAGTGCCTGTTCCATATCCAGTGCACGTCAAAGTACCCGTTGACAAACCATACCCAGTGCATGTACCCAGGCCATACCCAGTGCACGTTGAGAAACACGTTCCGTACACCGTTGAGAAGAAAGTACCGTATCCAGTAAAGGTTCCAGTGCATGTACCCTACAAGGTTCCAGTCGCTGTGCACGTACCCAAACCGTACCCAGTTACTGTTGTAAAGAAGGTGCCCGTACATGTACCAGAACCAATCTACATCAAGAAATCAGTGCCTGTCTTTATCAAGTCCCATGAGCATCACGGTGAAGATTTCCATGGTGATTCTGGCAGTTTCTCTGGATTCTCTGGTTCATTCGGTGGACATGACTCCGGTTCCGGTTCTGAATGGAAAAGCTGGTAAATCAACCAGTTTTGCGTGATATACATACATACTGTTAATTTAGTATTTTGTCTTAATTTTGTCTTCTTCAATATAATAATTTCTTCCAAAAAAAAATCTACAATATTTATCTCTTTCTGTTTCCAATATACATAGTATATAATGTCCTGTATATGCGTATACTAATATATATATATATATATATATATATATATATATATATATATATATATATATATATATATATAATGAAATTGATTGTAATAATGTGGCTCTAAGGTGTTGATATACATGAAAGTTTCAAAATTAGGTTAGTTATCTTGCGGAGAAAAGTTTAACAAGATGCCAAAGTATTATAATCATCAACATCGAACGTGTCAATATTTCAGAAATAACGAAATACGAGACCACAAACTTCAAAATTAACGTCAACTTTAGTTATATTTGATGTACAAAGTTAACAGATAACTTCCAAGAAGTCACGTTTGACGCTTTGCCAATATATATATATATTGCAACTCAATCTCACAAAACCGAGAAATCACTTTAAGAGAAAAGGCGTGTGGGCTATTTATGTACCTTATGCTTAATATCTTTAAGAGATGTGGAAGGAAATATAGGCCACTAGTATTTGTAGAATATTAAATACAAATTAACAAAATTGATTTCGAAATGATTTTCATATATCTGGATACTTTTGAAACTATCATCATAACCCGTAAACTTTATAAGTTTTGTGTATACGTCTTGAAGTTATTGTTAGGAAAACCTTAAGCCCATAAATAATACAAGTTTAATATCCGTCGTCGTATATCAATTGTTATTCATCTGTCAGATTTCCTGTGAACAAGGAGAAAATCCGGAAATGGAACATAAGGTCTTTGTGTTCTTTTTGACGATTCAGAACACAGAAAGATTTCGTGAAAATTGAATCGTGTTTTCGATTACACATTTATTTGTACTTCAGATATAAAGTTTTAGGAATTTTTGTGTGTTCAATTATCACTCAAACACTGTTTAATATAAACTAGACTAGAAGTGGATCAATTGGGCGTAATAAACTTAGTGGAAATTCGTAAACATACAATACATAAATGATTAGAGTTAAGATAAGATAAATCTAAGATCTGTTCGAAGATAATCGTACTATTAACAGAGTGCTGGTTATTTTTTTTCAATTCAAAAGCGAAACTTGGACGATGTAGTGTACGTGATGTGCCGGCCACAAAAAAGCCTCACCGCATGATAGATGTATCGGCATTAAACTTTAGAAGTCGGACTTAAGTTTCAAGCAATTTATTTGTACGCTTTCTTTTTTTCATTCCAACGCCAAGACGCTAGGTTATAAATTCTTCGATAGCGAGAACCTTTGTGTAATGCAAAAGATTAGCTACTGTAGTATTCAATTTTTTATAATACTTAATTATGTTTTTGATTTAATCAACTTTTATAAACTTGAACACAAAACTTACTGTGTCAGTAGGTTGTAGGTATTACGTGCCAGGATTTCCGATGATAAAGAATCCACTAGGCATGGAAAGTAATGCGTTTTCGGTTCACCGCATTGGCTAATTACTATTTTGCGTCTTTCTCGCAAGAGGCTCTTTTCAAAAACCTACAGCCATTTCGGCTTCGTTCATTTCGTATATAATTACGAAATTACGTCACGACATTTTCAAACGACGTATTATACGTTGCCAAATCCTTTTCACCAACTTTCAGTAACTTTACGTATATTAAAAAAGTTATAAATAAGTGTTTAAATGCGCACGCGCGCGCGTTTCTTTGTGTCTAGAAACGCAATTTCATATTTTGATATTGGTTATTTTATAAGACAGAAACATTGTATCTTCATAACATACAAATTGGGAAAATAATGAAAGCCAGCCAACAATGATCGTTATTACATTATTATTTTTATCTTATGATAATGAAAACCCTATACTCGTAATTGTTGTAATTATTTCATTTTTTAAACGCTAATTATCAATAAAATAAATATATAGTTTTCAATAGATTTTGCATGCTTAAATTGATATTAATCTTGTTTCCGTTAATAATTAACATTAAAAAACTGACTATCACTATAATAATGTTATTTTTCTGATTTATATAATTTTAAATAAGTGAACTAGAAACGGAAACGCAATATTTATAAAAGACTTATATACCGATGCTTCTCGCAGAGTTATCACATTTGTGTACAAATATGAAACAATTCCAAGTTATTTTTGTGATTTTGGTGACAGTTGGTGCAGCCAATGTAAGTTAAAATTCCAATTTTGATATATTTGCTGCATAAAAATACATTTTCATTTAGTGTTTCGGACATGGACCTAGATTTATCGCACAGTGTGTTGAAGAGAGTGTGAGCTACCGATGGTAAAAATTAATTTGATTTCATTCTACACAGTAAATTGAATATAAACAGAATTATTTTAATATTAAAGAAGTACGCCGTGACACATAAATAAATATTAGATATTTTATTCAATCTAAATTAAATTCTAAATTATTTTTAAGTTATATTTATTTGTTAAATATAATGCAGCTATTACTGAAATATTTAGCTTATATGGTTTCCCCTTTTTTAGAGGATATAAAAAAAGTGATCGCACACGAAATACCTGAAAGCGAACCAGCACAATGTTTTATGGCTTGCATGATGAAAAAGACACACATGGTACATACATACATTTATTTTATTAAAAATATATATGTTTAATAATATTTGTTTAAATGACTTCTACATAGATGAATGATGACAATAGTTTGAATATGAATGTAGTTGAACGACAGATGAGACCATTAAAAGTATTGCAAAATAATCTGTACGACAATTTGATTGAAATATTTGAAGAATGTAGTAATTCAGAAGGTAAATTATATATGTATATTAATTAGGGAAACAATTATTCCAAATACTGGAGATATAATGAGCATGAGCAAAGCTTTTGTTTTGGTGAAAATAGACTGATACCATTATTATAAATATCACTCATTTACTTTAAAATGTCAAGGATTGATAAATCATACACATTAGAAATATTAATCATACTGACGTCACAGGGATGCAGCACAGCATCAATAAAACAGTGTTGACAATTAACAAAAACTATACTTATAATTATCTTTAAATGAAAAATTATGTAATGTTACGCAGTTATCTTATCTAATTTATGAATAAATCACACTTTTAATATTTATTTGTTTTAGATTTAGTAGATGAGGACCAATGTATTTCAGCTAAAAATATTGCAGAATGTGTTATTCCAAAAGCACAAGAAGTAAGTTATTAACTGTGACATATAATTGCTAAATATATGACTGATTTTGATATTGCAGATGTCACAGTGAGGATATTGAATCAAAGGCATTAATTATTGACGTATTTGTTTTAAGATATGTAAAAAAAATATAGGTAATAAATAATCAAGCAAAATAATTATTTTTTTAAATTAATTTTTGAAACATTAATATAAAAACATCGGCCATGTATTGGCCCTAAACTTTCTTTTACGTAGTCAGTATATTTAGATTTGATAGTATATAAATAAAAATATAAAATGTTAAAATTTCAAGAAAATATTTTCATTCATTGTCCAATAAAAGTGTAAAGTTAGTTTATTGTCAGATTTCCAAAGAAAACATATGTATTTCAGATTTTAAATGTTGGATTTTATAGTAGTATAAAGAAAATATTATTATTCATTACATATTATTAAAATTATTATGGCCGGACATTTTTTAGTTTTCAAATTAACTTTAAACCAGAGAAAATATTTATATATAATATTTTAAATTATTTACTAACCTTTGTAACGGTTTTTTCACTAAACTTATTTGTGACACTGACAATAAATGTTAAATGTCAAAATATTGGAATATTTAAAACAATTGACATGCATAGTAGATGCGATTTATTATATATGATTTCCCATACCTACGTAACTATGGCAATATCAATAAGATAAGATCTTGTAACTGGTACTTTTTGAAGAAATGTTTCAAACAAAAGTTGTGCAGAATACTAATATCTTTCAATGTTATTCTAACTATTTTTACTGCAAGTATAGCCGTTTCAGAGATATTGCAGAAATTGCAAGAAAAGTCTTAAGTAAACATGCACTTCCGGTTTGAATATGCTTTTCAAAAATAAAAGGTTTTCGCCCCAGGCATATACAAATCTTAAGTTTAAAGTTTCATAATTTTATCTTCAACGGCGTAGGCTGTAGAGCGCATACACACAGACACACACACACAGACACACACACACACACACACACACACACACACACGGTAGAGGTTCTACTATAATAATGTAATATACAGGAATAAACGTCATATGGCGCAGTAGTAATTTTATATTTACTATAAACAACACGACATTAGTTCTTTTGTTATATTCGTTCGTTGTATAGATGTTTTTCCGTAATATACTAGTTTATGGCCATAAGGCATTGTTATTAAAACTAAGTCGGTATGTTACAGAGCCATTACATTTTTCTCTCGCTCGTCTAGTAGCTTTTCAGTGAAAATCTTTTAATGATTCTGAAATGTTAAAATTCAGCTGGGTGTCGTATATCAGTTTTTTATGGCCACTAAAATATAATGGATGGCAAATATGGAGAAGCGTGTATATACCGTGATATATATGTATATACACAGAACCAGAACGACCACCAGTTTTTCGGACCAGTGATACGATTTAATGGGCTTGTAGTACATTTTATACATGATATATGATATGAAAGTGATATATTTTTAGGTTAGTTGAATAAAATTTACATCAAAAACGGAATTAAAATATTTTTTGATCTTCCAAATGGTTACCTAATTCTTTTAGCGTCTCTGAATTGACTGTGAGTATTTCCAAATTGTTAAATGCGTGTGAACGCGCTATAACAAAAACAGTCAAATATAAAATGTTCATACCATTTTCGAATTAAATACAAAATAATGAAACTTTGCTACCCACTTGTTTAGCGTATCTCTGAATCGATTTCGAGTATTTATTTGTTCGTGTGTTATTGGATCCAGTGTCATTTTATGTGTTTGTGTAAGAACGCTTTATACACAAAACAGTTAAGGGGATTCTTCGAGCTTTCTGTTATGGTTTATTTTAGGACATGTTGTAATTTTGTAGTCTCTATTATTTATATTATTCAGTCAAGGGAATTAGTAATTAATAATTCTTTATATATTTCAAAGCAAAATTATAATTTGCAGGCTTTTGATACAAAAAAAATTAACACATACATCGCAATACTACATGAATTGATTTATTTTGAATATCGTTCATTTATTTTGGAATGTGGAGAATCGATAATTAATTCCTTTTGTGATTTGAGATATAAATTATAATGACGTCCTCACTGCCTAGAACTTTTTACTTTAGGTTTTTCAGTAGATCTGAGTGGACAATGAACAGCAACAAAATGTTGACAGTTGAATTTTAATAATATGTTATTCCTGAATATATGAATAAAGTAGAAAATTGATCAAAGACTCAACAAAAAAATCTTTTCACGAAAAATTGTGCTTTGAGAGTCTTGATGTGAATTGGACGTAGTACAAATATAGAACATCTATACGACAATCTTGTGTTTATTTGTGCTATATGTTTGTATATTGGAAAGAGTGTTTCGGATATTTTTCGAGTGACTTGCGTACTTTCACACATCTCTGTGCGCTGAACGCCTGGCGACTGACACTGTGACAAAGGGAATGAGAAATCAATATCACTGAGTGAGGCTCAATCTGTCTTGTACCGGATATTACTGGTGTAGTTTTCATCTCCGTAAAATACTACGCTTTATCACTTCTGCCCTTTCATTTCCCACGTCTCTTTTTTAACGTTTTTGCTGCTTCAATAGACGAAATGCTATGGATATTTGTGTAAATATATCTTATCAGTGTGCGTCAAAGAAATACAGACTTTTCATATCCGAGCAGATCAAATTGTATTCTGTTTCCTAAAATGGATATATTTTTGATTTGAAACGATTGGTTTTATGTTTGAAAATATCCGAATATAATCTGTTAAAGTTAAAATTATATATAGTAAATGAATGACTTAAAGAGCACTGGAATTTTAAAGTAACATATTCCAACATAAATATTGTGTTTTATTTGCCGTGTAATATTACCAAATTTTTGTATTGTGTCTACTGGTTGAGTACATATCTACGCGGTCATCGGAATTCTATTAAGAAAACTCCGTGAACCCAGTGGCGAAATTCCAAAGAAAACACGAAAGCAACGAAGAAAATATTCTTTCAGGAATTTCTGATATATTTTTCTCTTGAAAAGCGTTTTCTTTAAAATTATTACCGTCTTCTTTAGAAAATTGTGATGTTATTACGGCAATATGAAATTAAAATTTTCTTAACATGCTCGCATATTACATCATCAATTATGAATTTTAATAATTTATTTATTTGAACAAACAACACCATTTATCTCAAACTCTGAAGGTTTGGACTGTCCAAGATATGAATTGATACAACATAAAGATTGCTAACTCATGCGCTATTATCTTTAGTAATTTTATTACAGACCATAAATCTAAATATTGTATTTAAATAGACCATATGCAAATACAAAACTATTATTTATAATAATGTAAATGCTTAGCGCATTAAGATAAAAATAAAAATGTCATTTTGGCAAGTTTACTCTTGCGAGTGAGTGTACATATCATTGCACGCGCTAATTTGACTTGAATTAAATGAATTATTACTTGATGAAGACCAAGCAATAGAGGCAGTAATCTGTAGCATGTTAAACGCGTGTCCGCTTTTAATTTAACATTTTATCCAAATTAGTTAGTTTCAAATTAGCAAAGTTCAAAGTGAAAACTAATAATAATACATTGGACCAAAGACTAGACACGTTTAATTAAATAATAAATGATTCAACGTATAGACCGAACCATATTAATAATCCAGAATGTTATAAGACTTGTTGCATTGCAGTTAGGACAATCGATAACTTCACTAATTAGTGAGTAATTGAATAACGAATGAGTTATAGTCCCATTGTATATGCATACACAGAAGCAAACCTAACTTCATCGACCCCGTCGCGCTTTCCGTGCCGGTCCACTCTCTGTATATCCCCGGTCGGATACTAAACGACTCGGCAAAACAGACTTACGGGCGTTGCTGCTCAGGAAACACATTAGTAAAACAACAGGATTAGTTGGGCTTTGTTAGTCAGTCTTTACATGTAATTAAGCACACTAAAAAGAACAAAAATCGTATCTTCAAACAATTAGATATTTTGCTTCAGGTAACATAGGGGCATGCCAAGAAAAGTATCTATTAAACAATTAGACAAGATAGAAAATATACCATATTACCGTCATAGTTTTCGCAATGAAAGCTCCAAAAAAAAAATAAAATAATAATAACATACAAGATGCTCTAAATCGCCATAATTATAAAATTATTAATCAAATTATGTAGATTTTCAATTTTAATTTCTGAACTAATAAATAGACTAATATATAAAGTTAGTTTAAAATACAAAAGAATGTGCTTATCCTGCGCCAAACTTTACCAACATTTTTACAAGATATGTCTCTAAATACCTATCTTCAATTTGATAGATTGTCTATAAGTTTACCCATAGAATGAGATTCAAAGTTAGACTTGCAATTTCATTGGAGGCTCTTAAGAAATGCGAAATATTCTCAATGGAATTTCATATGTGATTACTGGAATTCCGTGAGGCTAAAACTTTCTTCGTTACCCAGAGTCTCTCATCATAGTCTGAAATATAATTTGGTTTACCGTCGCATAATAGTATTTCGACCCAACCGGAACTCAGAGTAGGATATTCACGATGACAGGACCTTAATAATATCAAATATATATTTTAAATTGAAAAATTCATTGTGTTTAGTTATTTTATACATACAGAGAGAAAGATATACAGTTTATACTTTTTGTGTATAAATATTTATAATCTAAAATTTTCGTAAATGAAGAATACCAAAAATACATATTTTTTCATAAGTTCTACTTTATATTTTAATAATAAATAATTTTAGTAATAGAGTTGATACCTTCTGCCATTAAATAGAATATAAACCTATACATTACAATCAGGTTAAAAATTAATCTTCAAATATATAAAATATAAAGGAATAAAATTAAGAGCAATCCCATTGAATCCAGATTTATATATTTAAAATTAGATGAAAATCTACTGCAGTATAAAACATTTTACATACAAAACTAAATTGTTAATTTTAGTAATTTAATATAATCATTCCGGAGAGATCAAACACTGAAGGAAAAATATGCTCGTAGTATTCTGACAGGTATATCTGCAATCTGAAAGCTGCTATATACACACCAATATACTATAGCAACAGTTCGCACATTGAAAAGACTAAATTAATTAAAATGGTAAAGCCTGGAAGTTGGTTGAAAAACAAGAGCAGCCAAATAGAATTTCAAATGTGGAATAACAATGATGGCATTTTAATTTAATATAATTAGGTACATTTTATAAATTATCTAAATAGAAATCCTCGGGAATTATTCAAATTCCTTTAATAATCCTCACTTGAATATTTTATACAATTTCATTTAGTAAATTCCATCTTTTACACTATTATTGAATTATATTCTATATAAATAAAGTTTAATCATATACTCGGATTACCTCATTCATATTTGTTCCACGTTGAACAAAATATACGATATTACATATGACGTTTAATGTGGGACACTCAATAATTAACGGCTTTCGTTTCCTAGAGCATCACCACAAATGCTTAGAACACGAAAAAGCACAGTATATTTCAGCGTAAATTAAGTTAAACTAAAATTATATACTGAGGTTGTCTCATTCGTATTTGCATAATGTTAACAAAATGGATTACGTCATATGTAACATATGATGTTTTATGCCGGACATATAATGATTGAGCTCTTTCGTTCCCTAGAACGTCACCACGAAAGCTCGAGAAATGAATGAGCACAGCTTGGTATATAATCTTGGACGTATTTTGTTATGTGCCATTTATTTTGGTTCGCCTAAGTGCTTCGTAAGACAGGACAGTTGCATAATAGTCTCATTTGTTTTAGGACAATTTCATACAAGTATTGTGCCGCAGTTGTGTAGAAGCAGATTTACACGCTTGTTTGTCATAAGTAGTCCTACAATGAGATCATATAATGTCGTAGAATATAATAAAATTCAGTATCTTCAGAGAAGAAGGAGCGACAAGTAATGGTCTTACGAGCGATCGAGCTAGCAATGAGTAACATCAACGTATAAGAATTATAAGTAATTGTACAAAATTGTATAATTTTGCAAAAGTTCCTTGCCGATTTTTATTAGGTAGCTGCAGATTTACGTTTTTTATAATTTTACAGACAGTTGTACTCGATTTAGTTATATAAGATGTCTTCAGTGTTTATAATATGTATATTTATTCCAAATTGACTAGTGATAGTAGGTTTATCATATTTACAGAATGGTTAACTAGCAAACGGTGTTAATTATTTAAATAGATCAAACGCGAAACAAATTCGTGTGTGCGTACAAATCAGTGTGCTGAAGTGTGTAGGAATACACACATATAGACTACGTATGTATGTATATGTGTGTGGCATTATAGTAGGATGTGTGTATAAGGAAAGAGACGCGTGTGGCACTGTTTGTACCCTGGAAACGTTGATTAATTATTTCTACGCGAACAGCCAAGTTTTGGAATTAGGGATTAAACTCTTAAAGGTCTTAGAAACGCGCCAGTCTTAGATAATGTAAATCGTGGTTGCCGTAATATCGGGTTTACAGCAGCGTGCCGATTTAAATTTTCTAATTAAACTGTATTCGCCGGAAGACGCTCCCTCAACTAGGCGAATATTTGTCTACTGCACTATAAACGACGAACAGAATTTGAACGACGTGGGATACTTGTATAATATACACCCTAATTATGTAAAATACTACTAATCTACTGTTGTATTTAATTAGCGCTTATGTGGTTTACGGAATTTCACTATCAATTAACCCAAAACCGTATACCTACACGTATAATCCAACATTAAAAATATTTATTTTGAAGAAATTACATATTTGCTTTATGCATGCTCATACCATATTATTTCCCAAATAATCCACAAGTAAATTTAACGCGGGGAAATTAATGTAAGTTTCTTTAGTTAGATTGAACACGAATTTACAAGCTGTCGTAACTAATTCAACTCTGTAACTGGCCAGTGTTTGTTCACGAAATAGTCCACCAACATACTTGTATATTTACGGTGACAGCCGCTGAAATATAGCGTTTGCGAGTAGTATGTTACAGAGAACAGACGCAGAAAGCTACATCGAAGTGGTGAGGCGGGGTTTTCAAGGGAAATGAGGAAGAAGAAGGATATACGTATATAGTGTTAGCAGGGACAGTGTTGTGACCCCATCACATTCATCTCTGACATTCTCAGTGTATCTTAGATATCTTGTCACATAGAATATGGGCAGCGTGCTGTAAGCATGCTTGCTTATGTATTAAATTTGGTTTGTACGTTAAGCAACGAGCACTGAACCAAACTTAACGTGAATTCGGGCGGACATCCTCTCTGATAAACCTTACTTTATATCTTGTCACGCGTCTAGTTTCATTAGCGCTTCAGGCAACACTGTCATCCACAAATTGCTTTTACTAACTTTATAAATACAATTCCTAACAAATATAATAAAATAATTTTTGTTATATTTTATATTACCTATAAAAATTTTAATAAATAAATATAGTATTATGTTTTCCTTAAGTTAACTGTTGCAAAGGTCGATTTGTTAACTGAAATTAAATTTATACTAATGGTGATGAATTTCAAATAACGTAACTTCCATTCTACGTTAACAGAAAATAAGACAAATTTTCGTTAACGGAAATTAAATTATCAGAATTATTATACTACCTTCGCTTGCATGATAAATAATAAATGACTGTCCATATACATTTTCATTATACTCTTTTCGTATTGTACTTTGAAACGGACGGATACACAGGTAGGAAGTAAACATAATATACGTACAAATGTATCGCCCACTTCGACATGTCACGTATTCTTTTACCGTAGAATAGGCGTGCTACTAAATGGAATAAATGTCAAAATTGGCAGCTGAGTACGTAAACGACGAAGGTCTGCAGAACTTGTTTGTCGAAGAATAAAAAAGTAAATTAAATTGAAATAGAAAATAGAGTACAATCTTTATTGGATTGGAAAGTTAAATTTACTAGACGATAAACTAATAAATAAATAAATCAACACGAATTTTCTCATTTCTAAGCTTCGTAATTTGCTCTATGATATATGCAACTAGTAATATAGACACCTAAAAGAGGATAGAGCGAATGGTAGAGATCTTCTTTAAATTTAACTATTTTACTCCAATCAAGAAATCGAATATATGTTTAAATAAACAAAGGATATTATTGACAAGTGAAATTCAATTATGTCAGGATGAATCCAAGGCATTTGCAATTCAATAGAAATTGGTTTCAATAGGAAAGATTCTGCGACACAAATTGTAACAATGTCCAGCGAGTATATTGATATACATATGAAGCCACCGGCGTTTGGTGTTAGTATGATTACCATATATTGCAGAGAATGCTATGAATATGTATGTGAAGCAATCATCTATAGAATCAACACTGACACATGATGTTACACTTAGTTATCAAATATTTGTTTCATTCATTTATTTATGTAAATTTTAATATGCAATGCAAATAAACATGTTTTCGAGTGTACTAAAAATATGCATATGTACGAATATATACATATGTACCATAGTTATAATTCCCAGCATATCTTCAAGAAGCATTTGTTACGTACGTATTATTTCTGGTGAACTGATTTTTACTCTTATCAAACTAAGACAGATTTATATTGAACAAATTTTAGTTATTGATTCTAATTATCGTCGGTAAATACAGCTATAATTATTTTAAAATATCCGTACGTTACTAACTAAATTATTAACTAATGAGAGCACCAATCGTTTTGTGTTTGTAATTAATAATGTTCGGTTTTGTTGCTTTGATCTCGTGTTCAAGATCAAAGTGTGCCGTAATATTACATTTTAATTGTATCTTCATATAAAGGTTTTCAAAATTCAAACTCAGGAGAAATTATTTGTTGTTGGCTTCTGAATTATTTAGTAGGGCCTATCCATATATGTTTTTTTTTTTTTTGTTATAATTAAAATATTGAAATGAATTTAAAAATGAGATGAATGCTTCTAATAATTAAATTGCATTCCTCGCCTATTAAATAAATCCATAAAAGCTACTAATTGACAATTTAATTCAATTTGTTTTTTTTTTATTCATTTTAATTTCGCACAACATAAATAGTCGTTTGTAAAATTTTATTGAATGTTTAATATATAAATGCCAGTATAAATCGATGTGGGAAAATACGGTATTATTTTTTATGGGTTAGAGGGCAGATAGGCTTTTAGGACTAATTATATGACGGTTTTAATTGCGCAGTAGAAACAGATGCTATATACACCAACGCAATAAAATTTCACCCTATTTGTGCTATGGGGTGATTTCAGTATCACTAAATTGAAATTCTCCGGAAAACAATGTTCAGTGAGATTTAATTACTTTAAAAATAATTTTAACCTTCCGGCAACCGCTTCAAGTCTGACAGAGCCTAATACCACATATTTGTATATACCTATATAGTTAATAATAAAGGCTGTAGATTGCTGTATGTAGTAGAATATCTTTGCATTTAATTAAATCAAAATAATTTTATCCAAGATAAAGTTTTCGACGAATATTTTCTTAATAAGCTGTACGCAAAGTTTTGAGTTTCATATTAAGTCAAGGTATTTTGAGGTAATGTCGCACGGTTTTTCATATAAAACTCTAGTTATTAAAGACGGTAAGACTCTGGATCGTACTGAAGTGTGTGTTCTCGTAAATAACAGAATTTTAGCAATATACATTAGAGACGGCTCGCTTAGCGAGATAATTGCTACTGTTCAGCTGGAGAGCTTTCAATACATCTCTCTCTCTCTCTCTCTTTCGCTAAATCCCTGTGTGTTTGTGTGCCAAAGGTATAATGCTTTCTCACTTTTAACACACTTATTTTTCTTTTGTTGCAATCAGTCTTTTTTCTCTGGTACTTTCTCGTAATGGAGACATTATTTTCAACATTAAATAGCGATTAATTCTGTAACAAATAACATTTAAATTGATTCATTCGATGACAGGATCTATAGCAACACTATTAATTTAATAGTGGGTTCGATTAATACAGAGCTTATTCTACTGGACCATGTTTCTTGTATAATTAAATATGGTACTTCAAAAACTATAAACATCTGGAAGTCTTGGTGCTTGTATTACATGTATAATTTCAACAAAATTGCATATATGGTACTTTAATATTCTGAACATGTTCGTTTCGTCGTAGCCATGACTTTACTTAAACATGCAATTTTCAGTAACGTTGTCAAATGGTAGTTTGCCGCTAAGTACCATTACCTCGTATGAAACTTCTGCTCTCCGTGCTTGGAAATATTCGTACATACGTTATTTTAATACTTCAGCTATGAATATTTCAGCATTTTCTTATACATGAATTTGAATTCTCGTTATTCTTCAGCAATGTTTTAAATAATAGAAAATTTTATTCTATATATAAATACATAGGTAAACACACACACATACATACATACATGCATGTATACATACGTAGCAAGAAGTTTTATAATTAGGAATTAAAATAAATGAAATATTTCTTCGTGTAACGGTGAGAAATTAGTTGATTTGATTCATATGGTACTTGCAGCTGAAAAGGACCGTTTCACTTAAAGTTCTTTGTGGAAAAGATCAAGCTGGCGATGAAGTAGATGGGTATTTAAATCAGCAAAGTTGCCTGAACACCAACACCTTGCACAAGTTTTATTCTAAAGCTCTGTCAGATAAACCGGAAACTCTTGCCAAAGCCCCGTCATGTTATTCCCTTCTCGCAACCTGGCACCACTACTTTGGTCGAATACCCTTTTGCTTACTTTAACGTTTGCCACATCGTGCCACCGCGCTATTTACGATTCCGACAGTCAGGATCGAAGTACGGTCGAAAATAACATACTGAATTTAAAGTTAATACTGCTGAAATTTTATCTACTTCAGGCACTTTATTTTATTTTTTTATAGACATTTCCAAATAAAATCTAGATAAATTGTTTACCTGTTCATTTTCACTATTCGTAACTCATTTCAAAGTTTTTTTCTCTACTCATCTTAAACTGAATTATTTAGAAGATAGTTTACAGAATTGAGTTTGTATGAAATAGGTAATGATGAAAAATGCTTTGATTAAAAATACCCATCGTGGATTACATTAAGATTTAATTCTAACTCATTAAAAGATTCAAAGTTTAGTCATCATCTTTGTGCCTTGTGCAATCCATTACCGTAATCATATTTCATTTTAATGATTCTGTTTCGGGTTAAATCGGAGAAAACGAGAAAATGGCATCCCTGCGTATAATAAAATATTTTTTCCCAACGTACAAAGAGCAGAAGAAGAGGTATAAAAAAAGGAAAAATTGTATTCTGAACCCAAAACCGGAGACATTACTTTCAACTTATCAGAACGACGTCGAGTGTCGTTCGCGCATTTTACCGATCAGTGTTGTATTGACAGTTTTGACGCCCTGAAATATATTATTTAAAAGATATTCTTAGATAGTGACTCATCTTTTTTAGTATACTTTAAAATATTTCGCACTGCGACATAACGATGTTTCAGCGGAAATTTATCTAATACACCGAATTTCGGAAAATAAAACCTATAATTTCATTTATTAAATTGTACATATTTTGATCTTATATAGATTTTGCTTAAGAGGTGGTGAATTTGGTTTTTTTTTGTCGTCCACTTCATCGTTTATGCGAGACTAATAACGCCGAAGACCGTAGTGATTAGAGCTTCCCGAATGATTATGTTGTCCAGCCAATGTGTGCACTCAATACAAACCCCGTAATGCTTGCCTATCCGCGTCGCTCCACATCTTGTCATCACCTCTGTTGATGGCAAGAGCCGCCGTAAGTGGACGCGCATTGATGACATTTTTTTTGTCCATTTCCATTACAGAACGGACGCACACTCAACAAACTACCAATTTACTTTTTTATTAGGGGCACCGCTGCGTATCAGTAGAAAATAAATATAGCGCACACAGTTATTTAACGCAATATACCTTCCACAATAAAAACAGACACTCCACTTAATGTAATTCGAAGTGAATTGCGGTCCTGTTGATGAAAACTCATCAAAACTTTATTCAATTTGTATACTTATTACTTTGAAGTTGGACGCAAAATTTAAATAACAAATGAAATTCTCACCATGGCGTTAAAGAAATAAATGTTACAAATTGTCAGCGTTTTTGAAACATTGCTGACATAGTTTGACTATACGCAAGGTCGAGAAATTTAAATATATACGTTCTTACGTTGCACTAATGGAGATAAATTCGAACAAAACGGCTTTATAAATGTCATACTTACAGCATGAATAATACGATTCGTTAATTTTAAGATGTAGTCCATGTTTGATAAATGGTCTCTCCAGCAACCGCCCTTTTCCAAAGATTTTTTCTTTCAACTCGAAAGTGCTTACCAAATCAAGATGTGTGTCTGCGTGTTTGATATGTTACACTTTCATGCTTAAAAAATACACTGTAAACTGTAGGCTCTACGCCAGATATGTTTTATAGTTAAAATCAATATAACATTGAAAATACAATCTCATCGAAGTTCACGGACCGGAACAAAATAGTTAAATGATCGATAAACTTTTAAAGAATCGTTTGGTGTGATTTCATAACGGGTCACGGCTCAAGTAATACTTTTCAACGTGCATATTTTTACGTAGTTTCCAGATCACCGGGCACACAGACGCTTGAGGATCATCCACCTTAACTCAAGTGTGTGAACTGGCCGATTTAAATATACAAAACACTTGAAGATGCTGTACTTACATACATACATACATATGATTTAACAACATCTTTGCAGACTACACGCAATTTGCATGCGATCACGTCGAAAACAATGCTCTTTCCCGTATATGGAATTAGAATTTTTCTTTGTAACCAACAATATATGAGTTTTATATATATGTACTTTAAATAAATGTACTGTCGTCTCAAGTTGCAAATAGGTCTCATATTTACAGTCATCTCATGCCACAAGCATTATATATGCAAATGAAAAGTCCTTTGTGCAATTTCAGTTATAAGTATATGAAAGAAGCCGGTCTTGATATGCACAATGTCTGCAATTGCGATATTACACGCATTACTCGTAACAATAACAGATTTTTAATGTTACACTGTGTGCCCTGCAGAATTGAATAATTTGCATTTAAAATAGGAACATTGTTACGAGTATAGAAATACAACTTGATATTAGACAGACTGTCTCAGAATTATATGCACTTCTACAGGTTTTGTATTAGAAATCGAAAGTAGCACTTTTTATTTTATTTAAAAAACATATTGATTTTTTTTAATTACAGGAATAATTAACTATATTATTAATTTTAATCTTGTAAAGTTTGTTCAACTTGAAATTGTAGTATACGTCATTAGATTTAATTCTAAATATAAGCAGTTAACAGTGTAAACAAGAAACCCATCGTTGATGGGTTCCTTGTTCGATGGGCCATCGATAATTTAGTGAAACGTAGGCCGGTGTTTTTCACTGACTAGAAATAATATTCAAGGGTAATGTAGTGCACGAAAACATGGGGTTTAAATCTGTATTATTTTCTTACTTAAAACAGAATAAACAAGCAAGTTTACATTGAGCTATTTATTTAAAAGACCTGCTATGTTGAAAAATATATCATATATCATTTTTAAACAGATGCACATAGACACGATCGGTTTTTTAAAATAAAACTACATGAATATATAGGTATATATATATATATATATATATATATATATATATATATATATATATATATATATTTATATATTTTATATACCTATATATATATACCTATATATATATATATATATATATATATATATATATATATATATATATATATATATATATATATATATATATATATATATATATATATGGATGTATAAAAATTTATGATCCTATCGATGGAAAAACATATATGTTTATACAATTCGTATGAAATAATAAATATCCTATATCTATAAAAGCTATGTACTTTAATCAAACATTCACATTTTATGACAAATATCAACATTTACCTACGAGTGCATACATAGCTCTGATCATAAATTTTAAACTATATTTAAAATTTTATTTCATAACAAATATTATACTTTGTATTTTTTTATTTTTTTTAATATATTATTTTCGCATTCTGTAAATGAAATAGATTTTTTGTTTAAAAATAAAATGCTGGCACAACGTGCCGTATCTTTGATAAAAGTGCGCGATTAGCGTCGGGTTGGGTTCAGCACGCGATAATTAACAGTCTGGATGCGACGCATCGCTGTATATCAGCGCATCATGGCCCAAAGGGATTCTGCGTCCGCGTCTCATGAGACCACAAGCAGTATCATCTTAAAATTATATAAAAGCCATGCTCTTATTATATGAATCTGGCTTTCCTATCAGTATATGAGTTATATTACGGCGCAATACGTTAAAAATTTGTTTAATAGTAAACAATGTGAAATATCGGCTATTATTTAATATAATTTCCAAAATATTAATAAATCTGGAATTTTCATCACAAAATATTGTGATATACATATATATGGCCTAATCATAATCAAACACAAATACCAGCTTGTGATGTCACACTCACGCACACATACCAATTGATTAGTGTGCGAAAATTGAATTTTGAATCTCGAATAGAGTTGCAGCAATAAATTTAATACACGCATGTAGTACGTATAATCCAAATATCCGGAAGGTAAATATTGAAAATTTCGTCAGTATTCCCAAGAGTGTAAGAAGAAGTATTATGTAGGTTAGTGAGGCATGATCGTCATGTGGTGCTCGTCTTGCAAAATATCCGTCTGGAATTTTGGGGTAGTTTACGAAGTTCCGGATGCATGCGCAGTGCCGCAGTGGTGGTGGATACCAACTTACATCCTGTTACTCCGTCAGATGTGTATTGACCGTAGCGCTCGGCGCCTGAAGATTTTCACTTTTATTTACGTCACCAAACCACGTGTCATATGTCCACTATAACATACAAACAAACATACACACACATATGTACCTTAAATGCTTTACATATCTATGAATAATCAAGTCTAATGACTTTAAAATTAAGATAAAATTAAAATGTGATTATTCCGTTGTATTATTTAAAAAAGGTTATGAAACTTTAAGTGACTTTTTTAACGGTGAACTGTTAGGTGTAAAGGTGTATATGTGCTTCATAAAAATGTTGATTTTCTTTCTTGTCTCTTGTGTCATCGGGGTGACATCTTCTCTAGGTAAGCAAATCATCTCTAGGTACAAAGTATTAGAAACTTTGATTCAACATTTTTAGCAAGCTATCTCAAGATATATACTGATTTATCATTCCCATTCTTTTTTTTCTAAACTCTTTGATTTTATTGATTTATCTATACATATAGAATATATAGGGAACTCTTATTCTGATAGACACATGAAACCATAGTTACTTTTATCAACTTGTGGCTATGAATTAAAATAATATATATTTTTTTAATTAGTTAACTTTGATGATAAATTTTTCTGTTTATTGATTTATATGAAATAATTTTTTTTAAAAATTGACACCTATATATTTGTAATTTTAATATTAGGTAGTATTGTGATGTAACCACTTATCATAAAGTATTTATAGTATTATTTGAAGTCAAGGAAATCACAAATGAATTGTTTAGAATAAATGTATTTCTCACAGAGTAATGACACATATATTTAATAATATTATTTTATGTTAACAACAACTTGTATTTCTAAACAAATGTGCATAATTTGTAATTTATTTAATATCTAGTTATTTAGCTGTAATCCTGTAATGGAAACGATTTTATGATGGTCTTAAAAGCTAATAGGATATTAGTACAATCTACGTGTCTTATTGAAGATTTTTTTTCCTTCGCCATTTTTCTGAAACGCAGTTGGTGTTTCTCAGAATTAATAATAATGAGGTTCTTTATCTAAGTCTGCACGGCTTTGGAGCCGATCCAAAAGCTGATGCTGAGCTCTTTCCTAATTTTTGTCACCCGGCAAAACATATCAATTTTTTCATTCAAAATCCCAGTAGCTCGCAAAAGCAAGTCAATCTTACTAAACATAAATAACTATGGAAATAAATAAATATATATAGAAAATTTATAAGGATCTGTAAACTGCAGAGAATCGCAGAAATATCTGTAAAAACGTACAAGATTGTACCGATATGTGCAGGCGCTACAGCTTTGCTTACAATTGAGCTTTTGTAGTATCAGTTGCCTGTGTGCTAAATATCTACTTGATACACTAAATTTTGTACGTGAGCAAAGGGTTAAATCGTTTTCCTTGATCTTGTACGTTACAAACGATTACTGTACCCCTGTATTGACAGCTAAATTGCAAGTTATAAAGATACATAAAACGTGCTTAGATCGTTAATTGGGTTAATGTTGGACTAAGCTCTAACTTCATTCTAGAAACTGTGGAAAGTTCATCAAAAAGTTTAAGTTTTTGTACTTCTTTTATTATTCTGAAACAAATTTCTTAAACACTGTTATAACGCTTGCACAATCTTCGCAAACGTTACACTTTTATTTTTCTCAGGAACAGATTAAATATAAACGGAATTTAAGATCACTTTAAGCTGCTAGAACAAACTTGGAAAATTGTATTTATATTCTCATTTAAAAGATATATAAATATGAATCTATATTTTCTATTTAAAGTAGAGTTCTCGCAACGACCAATAGAAACCTTATTAAGTTTAGTAATGCCAGTTTATTCTCTCGTTTCGCTAGACATTTTAAATAGACTATAGAAATGATTTGAACAATCTCTTTCTTAGCAGGAGGCCCAAACGATACCATCAAATTCGTATATTTTATTATTTTTATTTTTTTATTTATTCGTGAAGTAGCCCCTTTTTTATTTGCACAGTAGGTGGGATATTAAACTTATATATCGAATGTTTAATGTAGCAATTAGGGAAATTCATACATTAAACGGTAAAAGTGTATATGTACGGGAAAAATAAGACTGTTGTCCAAATATATTAACTTTTGTATTATATTAGTTGTTATAACACTGATCATATAAATTAATATGTGGATTATCATCGTTATAACTTTTACAGTCATTATACTGCTATATGTTCATATTTTATGAAATATATTATCATTTTTACTAGCGGTATTTATTATTAAAATATATTTCTTGCAGTGAAGTCTAAATACTTGTTTATGAGCTTCGTAATAATTATGATATGAATATGAATGTATTTGTAACGTATTAGGTGTATATTCTAATTCATAAACGTAGATATTAGTGTGAACCATCAGGCTCGTTTAGAAAAACATCGTGCCTTGCAAATGAAAATAGAAAAAATACCATTCGATGTGTATTTGCATAAAAAATATCTGGTAAAAATTTCATTTAATTTGAGCTTGTATTAATGGAGAAAAAAAAAACTATGAAAAAATGCCTATTTTGGATTTTTAATTTAAAAACATCGGCCATGTATTGGCCCTAAACTTTCTTTTACGTAGTCAGTATATTTTGATTTGATAGTATATAAATTAAAATATAAAATGTTAAAATATAACAGAAAATATTTTCATTCATTATGTCCAGTAAAACTGTAAAGTTAGATTATTGTCAGATTTCTAATTTTAGATTTAAAATGTTCGATTCTATAGTAATATACAGAAAATATAATTATTCATTACACATTATTAAAAATTATTATGGCCGGACATTTATATTTATATACGTATAATATTTTAAATTATTTACTAACCTTTGTAACGCTTTTTCACTAAACTTATTTGTAACACTGACAATAAATATTAAATGTCAAAATATTTGAATATTTAAAACAATTGACATGCATAGTAGATGCGATCTATTATATATAATTTCCCATACCTACGTAACTATGGCAATAGCAATAAGATAAGATCTTGTAACTGGTACTTTTTGAAGAAATGTTTCAAACAAAAGTTGTGCAGAATACTAATATCTTTGAATGTTAATGTAACTATATTTATTGTAAGTACAGCCGTTTCGGAGATATTGCAGAAATTACAAAAAATGACTCAAGTAAACATGCACTTCCGGTTTGAATATGCTTTTCAAAAATAGGAGGTTTTCCTCCCAGGCATATACAAATCTTAAGTTTAAAGTTTCATAATTTTATCTTTAACGGTGTAGGTTGTAGAGCGCACACAGCCACACACACACACACACACACACACACACACACACACACACACACACACACACAAACGTCATTCCAAAAATAGTCAGACTCGATTCAGGGAAGGTCAAAAGGTGTATTTCCGTAAAAATTTCGAGAAAAATGTTTTTCGTGATTACAATACTTACTTATACTTCGTAAAAGAAAGTAAAAACATCGGCCATGTATTGGCCCTATACTTTCTTTTACGTAGTCAGTATATTTAGATTTGATATTATATAAATAAAAATATAAAATGTTAAAATTTCAAGAAAATATTTTCATTCATGTTCAATAAAAGTGTAAAGTTAGTTTAATGTCAGATTTCCAAAGAAAACATACGATATGTAATTCAGATTTTAAATGTTGGATTTTATAGTAGTATAAAGAAAATATTATTATTCATTACATATTATTAAAAAAATTATTATGGCCGGGCATTTTTTAGTTTTCAAATTAACTTTAAACCAGAGAAAATATTTATATATAATAGTTTAAATTATTTACTAACCTTTGTAACGGGTTTTCACTAAACTTATTTGTGACACTGACAATAAATGTTAAATGTCAAAATATTGGAATATTTAAAACAATTGACATGCATAGTAGATGCGATTTATTATATATAATTTTCCATACCTATGTAACTATGGCAATATAAATACGATAATAGCAATTTTCTCGTAACTGGTACACTTTTTGAAGAAATGTTTCAAACAAAAGTTGTGCAGAATACTAATATCTTTCAATGTTATTCTAACTATTTTTACTGCAAGTATAGCCGTTTTAGAGTTATTGCAGAAATTGCAAAAAAAGTCTTGAGTAAACATGCACTTCCGGTTTGAATATGCTTTTCAAAAATGGGAAGGTTTCGCCCCAGGCATATGCAAATCTTAAGTTTAAAGTTTCATAAATTTATCTTCAACGGTGTATGCTGTAGAGCGCATACACACAGACACACACACACACACACACAGACGTCATTCCAAAAATAGTCAGACTCGATTCAGGGAAGGTCAAAAGGTGTATTTCCGTAAAAATTTCGAGAAATTTTTTTTCGTGATTACAATACTTACTTATTACTTCGTAAAAGAAAGTAAAAATTTTATTCGATGTGCATTTGCATTAAAAATGCATGATAAAAATTTCATTTATTTCTAACTAGTATTATTGGAGATAAAAAATAAAAACCCCAAAATAGGCACTTTTTCATAGTTTTATTTTTTTTCTCCATTAATACAAGATCAAAATAAATGAAATTTTTACCAAGCACTTTTTATGCAAATACACATCGAATAGTATATTTTAGTTTTCATTTGCGAGGTACGATGTTTTAGCGAACTTGATGGTTCACCTTAACTCAGTTCATTCGGTGAGACAAAACTGTGTTTATAATTCCGAAAATTAGTTTTGAATGTGTACATTTCTCCTATAACGTATATTTGCTGTAGCATATAAACTAAAAATGCAAATAGCGTATTTAAAGTATGTGTAACATGCTTGCAAATGTAAATACAGACGAAATTGTATGTACAACAATGCCAAACATTTAGAACTACTTCTGCAACGCCATTTGTACTCTAGTTAAAACTAGGAACAATGGAGGAAAAAATGTACAAACGACGTAGGGTTTCGAGTGTTTACTTAACACTTGAAAGCGAAAAAGATATTTTTAAGATTTTGTACTATGTACCACAGAAACGTTATGTATAGCAGAATAAAAATAGGTTTCGTTTCAAATCTGTTTCCCTGCTGCTATTCTTCGATGTTTTTATTTCACACAACATTAACGTGTTTCAATTGTTACTGAGAATCCGGTATTGGTTGAATGACTACGCCGTCAATTTGTTAACCCTCTTACAGCAATTTCTTTTATCTTTTTGTTTTGTTCACTCAAATAAAGTTTAAACGAGTGTTTTGTTCTGTTGTTTAAAACAACCAGGACAACTTTATTTTACGTGTTTTTTTTTAACTCGGCTTTGATGTTGAATGTTAATGATGGTAGCGAATTAATTCAAGTTTTAGTTTAAACTTTAACGTTTTTCACTTATTTATTTCTTTTTCATTTTAAAGTTTGGTGCTACTATATTAATTTTATCGAGCAGTAAATAATTATTTATATAGGTAAATGAGCAATTTAATCTGTAATTTTTTTATTGTCGTTTCCAACGCGTTACTTGCAATGAAAGGGGAGTCTGAAATGAGGATAGATGGGTGACGTAAATTTGCATTTTGATGGACCGTGCGGTTGAGGACTGTGAAATTCAAGAGGCCGTGTTTGTGTGTCTGACATTCGGTCTTTTTGACGCGGATAAAAAAGAATAACTTATTATCACGTAATTATGCTAATGCGTTCCTCATACATAATTCTATTTATCATAAGAATAAATATTTTCGGTATAGAAGCTATTTGAGTCACTAGCCAGTCACAACTAAAGTGTTATACAAATTTACATAATTCCATAGCTACATTGTCAAAATATGTACATTTTAATAGCTACAGTATATCACTTTAGGGGTAGTATAAAGAATTTTCATGTTACTAACTTTTATTTTTTAACTAATTTCAAAGAAATTAATTATATTTTTTGATATGACAAAGAACAAAAACAAAAAATTAATGTGCCTTCAATTTATTTTTATAATTTGATATTTCATTTTATATAATGTAAAAATTAGTATTTATTAAAAAATAGATCTAAATAATTCTCTCTTCTTGCTTTCGTGAAAATTTCTTTATTATTCAACAGTCTGACAGCAGCTGTAGTACCTTCATGCCGATGCATGTAAGAACAATTGCGAATTCTCTGCAAAAGAAAACTTTTAGTCATTTGCAAACGTGTAGAAACCCTTCTCGATTCTTACCCTGTACTCTTTTATGTTTATGAATTGTGTGTTTTTATTAACCCGTTCATATCTCATACATTTAATACAGAGAAAGTTGATGCCTCGTAAATGCCAGTAATCACCAGCGCAAGTAATATTACATTTATCACACTTATCCAATGGTTTTGCTACGCACTCAGCGTCGATAGCTGGATGCATGTGTACGCGACCTCCAAATGTATGGCACATTTTCGTACGTCTGCATTTGTTAGGTGATTCGTACGTGCCTGGTCTTGAAAATAGAAATAGATGAAAAAGAAATCTAATCAAATCAAATTATTGTGTTTTACTTTCTTATACGAAGTAATAAATTGTAATCATGAAATTTTGACCTTCCCTGAATCGAGTCTGAATGTCTGTGTGTGTGTGTGTGTGTGAGTACTCTACATCCAAAACTATTGAAGGTAAAATTATGAAATCTCCTATTTTGAGGTTTTGCAATATCTCCGAAACGGTAGCACTTATAGTAAAAATAGTAACAATTAAAGATACTGCAGATGTGTTCTGTTTTTGTGTTTACGATTAATTTTATGGGATAGTTTTAGTTTGATATTATAAATAATAGATAGTATCACGTACCCAGGAGTAGATGAAATAGGTCTACATATTCTCGGCGCACTTCCAAACGACCTAACACTAGGTTTAAATGGTTTCCGGACTATTACATCATATTGAGTGGGGTCTGGACTCTGTTCAAGTTTCATTTTTTCAAATCTTGGCCCTAGATCAGCTAATCCTCCAACACCACGAGTACTTCTCACCTTTTCACAAATAATAGTTAAGATGCGCCACTCTACAAATTTTATAAACTATACAAATGTTTGTAGCGTATTAATCAAATATCACAATTACTGTTGCGATTGATTCCATGAATGCGTACTAGTTTGCAAGCACGCATTCACCAAAATATATATATATATATATATATATATATATATATATATATATATATATATATATATATATATATAGTTATTATTAAGATGCAGTTGTTGCACTGGTTTCTTCATTTTTGATAAATGTTTGCAAGCACAGTAATAAGAATTTAAAATTAAAACATCTTCATTTATAAAATAAATACCGAGTATATTGTAGATTGGTCCTTTGTAGGTTTCACAATAAAAATCAATACATTTAATAATAAAACCTCTAACCTTATTTAAAGTTTTATGTAGGGCCGATGTCATTTCAAGATTGTAAGGTTTAGCTACACATGCCGACTTTTTCAAAACATCCAACCCACGCGGTTGTCCAGAAAGGAAGCAGATTCTTTCTTGCTCTTGACGTTCAATAACGTACTGAAACTCTAGATTACACATATTGCTTTATTTATAACTTTGTTAATAATAAGTATTGTAATAATAAGTTCAGCACATGCGTCTTGGACGTAGAAATAACAAGACTACATTTCAAACGAGCAAATGAAGACTGATTATGCCTGGTACCAAACCAAGAGATGATTCAAGACTGAACATTTCCGACGGAATGTCATCAATGTTTGATATACGGTCGGAAAAAGGTTATATTAATTCAGACGTTGCGTGTTTGTCTGTAGGTATTTTTGAAACTCACATCTATGGAGGTCGTGACGTTTATTTTTCATCGTTATTATTGATGAAAAGGCTAAACGATGTTACAGCATTTTGAAAATAAGTAAAAGAGAATTTTGTACCTTCGGTCTCACTCATTTCTACTAGAATTTCTCGCGGGCTGAGTTTGACGAAAAATGAAATAAATTTGTTTCTCCATTCGACTGTTTAGACTTTAGATTCAAGCTGAAATATGAAATATGTCATATGGAAGTGACAAAGCTTAATGTAAAAATAAATGAAACAAAAATCAACGCATGCTTGAGATTTGATTTATGTTTACGCAGAATTTACATATGTATTTACATGCGTATTTACAAGTGAGTGATGGCTAAGGAATATGAAGCATTAAAACATTGATAAATTGTGAAATAAACTTTTATGTATAGAATTATACATTCATTTGTTTTATTAAGCATATATTAATAATTTATTCATTCAGTCAATCAGGTAGTGCGTCAGTCAATCACATCAAAAGTGATTATTTTATATGTTTCGTTAGCTAAACAAAAAGTTTAAATGATTTGACTTAAAGTCCATAACAAAATGACTCTTGAATATATTTAAAATATGGTTTTATATCTATCAACTTTAAAATCATTATTTCGCATTTTCTTTTTCTTTCGTTATAAAAACAGAAATATTTTATTCTGTGATAACAGCTGTATGACATATTTTTGTAGGATATTTTGCACGAAATATTCAGTGAAATTCTTCTCTTTGTTTCTTATGTACGCATGTTTTTACTTGCGCGAAAATTTCTTTTTAACATGAATTGTGACGGTTTGGATCTCATGCATAAAGCCTCACACAAACAGTTTACCCACAAAATAGGTATATAATTTACACGGCTTATAAAAGGCGGTGGTTTTATAAATGTATATTTTTATATGTTTTTTTATATAAATAATAACATAATAAAAGTCAGTGGTATACGAACATAGGTATAACGCCTTTTGAATAAGGTGAATATCAATTTATTTTATAAAAGAAATACCTTTATCTCTAAAGGAAATATAAATAGGCTAGCACCTGTTAAAATAGTTTCGTGGTTTACTACTCATATGAATAAAAAACGCCTAGGCATATACAATTAAATTAAAAGGGGAATTATTTAAATTAATCTAATCTTTTAAATTGTGGCCACAGTTGACAGATGTTGGCTCTTTGTTTGAACACTAGACGTAGTAGATAGTTATATTTTATTTGGAATTTCAAAGCTGCCTTTAAAAATCATAACGAATTGAGAGAACTTTGACGTAAGAACCATTCTGTACTTCTTTCTTCATTTCGCCTTCGGCTCTAACAGCCCATTTCTGATTATTAAATGAGTAAACGGAAAATTACGCGCGCTTGTACAGTCGGGCTTCCGTAGCTTCGAGCTCTTTTCAAACTTTTCGTTCTGGTGATTTAATATTCTGTAAATTATTTTGCACCAGTAAGAAAATTACCGAAATCTTTCACAATGTGTGCTTGTTTACGTAGGTGGTTGTTCGAGAAATCGTTGACACTGAAAAGTTTCATTTGCTTTTCTTGTTTATTTGTTTGCAGTTCGAAGTTTTGTTAAATTATTTGCTTGCGTTTCAAGAGAATTTCAATATTAATTAGATTTTAATTTGACTGGCTGAGAGAACAAATTTATAGCAAATAATACCCAGAAAGTTAGTTGCTTGATTGATATAACTTTCTTTTGAAATGATGAAATATTTCATTTCGCTTCAAAACGAAACTTATATTCACTTGTAACACAATAACCAGGTTCATCTATGAGTGTGGTTATCAACGGTAACAGTGACATCAAGTTTAATATCAACGGTAAAGTTTTCATTGTTGAAATTCGGTAATAGCTGAAGCAATGAACACGAGAGACATTTACGTTTGCAAACAATGAACGCTTGTGGAGTTATTGGAGTTGCTGGTCGCCACTGCGTCGCGCCAATACCTATGCCATCCTATACGTCGTATATTTCGTAATTAACTAAATTCCCCAGTTAGTTTATATTCTATTGCTACTATACTGTTAAGTTACCTTAGGTTTTTCAGGATTTATTTTAATAATGTGATACAGCTAACTTTAAATTTCAAAACATTTTATTGTGTATTAAGCTCAAAGTTTAAAAATTAAAATTATCTTAATAATTAATATATTGACTTTTATTTTTAACGGCAAGATATAGTTTAACAAAAATCTGCTCTGGTAGAATTATGTCATTTATCAGTTTAACAACAAAAATGTAAATTATGTGATAGCGTATGCGACTGAATATTTTTTCTTTTTACTCTATCATATCTGTCATACATATTTTTTTCCCAAAAAGGAAATTGAATCATAAGTTTTGATATATGCAGCTATTTTCCTTCGTTTGATTAAACATTTTTTTTCTTCTCCAAGAGATAGCCGCTTCAGAGAAAACAATTACTCTACTATGCAATGTGATGTTTTCCAATTAACTATTTGGTTATTATTTTGTGAAATAACAAGAATGAAGAGGAGAAATGTAATACAGTTTTTATTTAGTCTAGTTACTTCAGTTACCGAAACTTTGTTAGACTCTGGAAATATAATCCGGATTTGTAACAAAGTTTACTACAATGTAAACGTGTAGTTTGACGTATATTGAACAAAATGTAATCCGTATGAAATTAAAGTTTGTATATTATATTATACAGTTGTGGTAACAATGCCAACACATTAAAAGTATACATTTTGACATTTTCTAATTTAGCTTTGGCCTCCAGGCGCACAACTACTGGTAGTGAATGTTGGGCATGGAAGACGAAGCTGCAAACAAATGTTTCTATATTATCAACAATCTAACGAAATTGTGTTTCACAAATTCACGCTTATGACAGAATATATATTTATTAGAATAATTTATAATATGAGATGGAATTTCGTGTTAAATAAGCGATACCCTTTTCGTTTTTAGCAAAAGTCAAGCTGACCCTTGCAGCAACAAAAACAGATATTAAAAAAAATCCCGGTCTACAATCGGTGCATAATTTATCGACTTGCGTAATGAGTTGAGCGGTATGGCGGCGACATGGGACTTAAACATATCATTGCCGTCTGATTTATGTACAATGCCAAGGGTTAAACAGTACAGCTACAAAACCCGGCGTATCCTGTATTTAATAGTAATGGGGTTTGCTGTTGTGGTGGCGCCCTGTACGTGATGTCATTCCGTCGACTGTTACGAAACGCTATATAGTGCACTTGTGACAAACTTATTACAGAAGTTTGAGATATTTCCACATAGTTGGATAGGATGTCTATTAGATTCAAACGCGAGCTCAAATGTTAGTGTCTATTTATTGACATTTTGGTAGATATTTGAATGCAATGAAATAGATATATGTATGTATGCACATACCTATAGAAATTATTGCTACTGCAAATATAGAAATGTATTTTCATTTGAGATATGTTACAGTTATTAATCAAATACATAATCATTAATTGATGAAGTTATAAATATCACGTTTATGTAAATACTCTACCCCCTAGGCATCTGCAACCCGCTGTGTTTGATTAAATCTAAAAATATTTCAAAATGTATATTTTTTACAATTTATTTTATGCCTGCTTTTTCTAGAACGTAATGCTGCTGTAAAAAGCGACCGTAAATGAGCGCCTAAATGTTCTCAAAAGGGTTTATTTCTATTGTTATGTAGTCCAAATGTATAGTTTGAAGTTTTAATGGTTTATACCTCATATTAATAATATAACACCTACATATATGCATACGCAATCCTTGGTGCTTGTCATTTGACTTGTTGGCTATAATTACGTTATTTTGATAGTTCGATTAATTACAACGGAAATTATATTATTTGATCTAGTTGAATTAACCTATACTGCAATCAAGCATTGTTAAATATTGTAACATTTGATAATTTGCAGGTTACAATTGTATTATACTGGTCTCCAAATGTATGAATCCGGTTTTCACGAGGGATTTGACAATTGTTAGATTGGCAATATGTATACAGTTCACATAGGAATGTCGACAATCAGTTTCAGCCCCACAAAGAGCGCTCCCCTCTTCAGTGAGATTTTGTACATTGAAATCTGTCCGCGTGTATTATTTCTGTATGTGTGTGTGTGTGTGTGCGCGCGTGTTTGAACCCTTTGTGTAGAGTATTTTGTTGATATGAATATATTCGTATGACATTTGAATTTTATAATCGCATATCAAAACTAGCCAGTCAAAGCAAATTTACACCTCGCTTGTGTTCGCTGCAAACGCTGGAATATTTTGTTGTCATATTATTCCAATTTGATGACCATATTTGCAACGCTTTGCTGTATTCTATTACTTTAAAAAGAATTTATATTTTAAGCAATAACATTTAAAAATTAAAATTGCACCTAGTTGTGGACTGTATACGCATACTTATTCCTCCTCTTCTAATGCACACTTAATTTAATCGAACATTATCAATTGCAAAAAAAAAATATTCTCATGTGTGTTAATAAATTATTTGAATTAGTAAAAATTCGTGTGCAGTTATTAGAGAGGCTTTAATTTTATTAAACATCGCAGTTATGCTCCCATTTTAAAAAAATTCTAAATTTTATCACGAATTTTTCACTTCATCATGGCAAAGTAAAAATCCGTACTCTTTCATCAAATCCTTAGATTTTAATTAATATGTCCTACGCTACGTGATGATAATATAAATAACCACACAGTTTTTAGGACTCTATCTGTCAGCGTTCCCAAAGCTAGAAGCTTATTGATTTTATTTATTGCACTTTGATAATTCGTTTCTTTAATCAAAAAATGAACGCGCGCATTTTCAGATAAAATTTTCCGAAATTATGCTCCTTTTGAATTGAGTTTTAATAAAATTAGCAATCACTTTGATCATAATTTTAATTCAATTTTAACAACTAATCCAAGTCTATCAAACGAAAAATACCCATTCGAACGTTGCGAAGCAACACTGCTCGTAATTATGGGAAACTGGTTGCTAACACAAAACACATAATGTTTTTGGGACTAAATATCAAATATATCTAACAATTATATCTACCTGTGTGTATTAAATATATTATATTAGTAAGCGCATATTGGAATCAAAACTAATTCATATATAAATTAATTTACTGATATTAGTTTACCGATATCCAGTAAATTAAAATCAATTAATGCTTATTCGGATACGTTTTCATCCCTACTAACAGAAACCACCAATCTACATCACTACTTAACGAGCTATTCACTGAAATTAAATAGGTACTGATCATAGAATTGTATATTGTATACAGACAACACAATCATTTTGATTAATCAACTAATAACGTTTGACATAACTTACAATTAATATTAGAACATTAAAATGAATTTTATTTTATTTTGTTGCCACTAATGAACGGCTGCACTGATTCGTCCATTCTGCTTCACACAACCATTAGTCAAACAGAATGAGTCCTCTAGTAGCTGAACTTTTATATATCATTTTTTTTCTATTTAATGAATACTTTTATACATATTTAATAAAAAAACATCATTAAATTAAAAAAATTCGTTGCATCAGGATTTGAGAGTATACATAGAAATGTACGTTGCAGGATAAATATGGAAAATTACCAGAAAATGTACATATTTCTTTAAAAAATTGGTAATTATAAATATAACATATACTTTCACTGCTTGAATGAGGAAATATGCATGTTCACTGAAACTCAATTGTAGATAAAAGCATATAGGAATATAATCTAACAAAGTATACACATATGCATATCACAAAGGCACAGATATTAACTGTTAATATACTTATTTAATTCTTGTTTGGTTTAGGCTATGTATTTAGCTTGGGTTTGGGTAGCTTTGTTATAGGCCAAATGTCTATTTGTATCGGTGAACATTTACAGGTAAATGTACAACTAATAAGCATTTCTGGAATATTAGATTAACCTAGCCTCCAGCTATGGTGTATTTGCACATTTATCGATTAATGTATATCTATATTTTAATAATGTGAAATACATATAGGTATATTGATTTTGGAACTCAAATTAAATTTTGTGATCAAATACTAGGAATTGAAATATAGGTATATCATTACGTGGTCCGTAAATTTGAGACTTGCTTTTCATAATATTTATATATAAATACCGTTTCGTCTAAAGGGTTTAAGGGTCACTGATCATTTAATCAGGACAATCGAATGGTATAGATAGCGAACCCTGCGGCCGTTTCTTTGGGATTCATAAATCACGTGGCCGCAAAAGATAGGCTGTGGAGAAAAACGAAAAAAAGAACAGTGTGTGTAATGTGTTTTATTTTGTGTCGCGACGCAACAGACACTAATGCCTCACCGTGTGTATATCTGTGGGAATGTATGTGGATGGATGACCCCGTAATGAAGAACAAATTGCTTACACGGGCAACGTAAATTTCCATCGATTGGACAAATCCAACGGCGTGGAAATTCGGCCACGTCATGTAATCCGAGTTAATTTTGAATGAGGGATAAACCACACGCACGGTGCTCCATCTGCAATTCCTAACCAGCCGGCCACAGCCTGTGTCCTGAGTAGCCATATCCTCATTATTTACCATCATCACCGGCGACATATTGAAAACACCCCAGCTCCCTAACATTGACAAATTTGCTGCTAAACAATATTTATTGATGTGATATTGAATATCCACCTGACCATAGCTACAATTAGCCAATCTCTGCAACAACTGCTTTACTCTGATGAATCTGCGCTTTATGTTTTGTGGAAGTAGTTTTTCTTTATATACATGATTAATGTACAACCAGGCAATCAATTAAAACAGAAATTATATTATTTTATTATAAAACTGTCGTATATTCTTGTAATGTGTTTTTGATATTTAGTTTAGAAGTGAAAATATATTCAATCGCAAAAAATATGTTTTCTATTGAGATTTCTATGTCAAATTTCAAGACTCAAATAGTAGATTGATTCTTTGTCTAGTACACAATAAAATTTATAGATTCGATAATAAAAATGCTATAGCGGCGCTCGTAAAATATATGTTAGCAAATTTTATTACATTTTACTGCTACGTCAGATCAATACTTGCGAATGTCATGCGAACCTAATTAATTTTATAGAGTTTTTTTTGAAAAATCGCGATTGTCGTACTGCTAGCGAATAGTCGTATTTTAGTCGTTAAGTTTAAAATTAATCATAATTTGTAGACCGATAAAGTGCGATAAGTGATTTTTAATATGTGTTGTAAGTTATGAACTGTGAAACGTCAAATGAATTATTTATGTTTGTGAAAGGTCTGAATGTGGAATAATTTAATGATCTGTTTTACCATCCACCCTTGTTATCCAAAAGCATCCGTGGTTACCTAGAGAGAAAAGCATGCATAATAATGTTAAATCATATAGGAGAGCCCGGAAGGTTTGTATAATTACAAATCCATATTTAATTACTGGAATAATATACAGTTGGTATAATAATTTCCTTTATTTCCTACCTGCGAATGCTTAATTAAGCTAGCAAATTAAATAAAAAGGCTGCAGGACCTGACTCGTATATCGCGCATATTCCCATGTTTGTTTTAAGTAGAAAGACACATGTGCAGAGGATGAAGGTAACTATGGGATTCGGAAAATGTGTCTAGAGGGACTTGTGGTCGTCGAACGGGAGCGGTCGAGCGCTCTGTCTCTGAACCTACCTACGGTTACGTTGCGTTGGTCGGTTGTGAAGCATGCAACACCATACTCTTCCCTACGGTCTCCTTTGTTACCGTGTCAACAAAACCACCTGGTTGTGCTTCAACAAAGTGAAATAAGTTGTCACGCTTAGATTACTTGGACATCACAGTTACACTTTATGTAGGTTTGACCATCATTTTAAAATGTTAAGAATTAAAAAAAACGAAATGTTTAAGAATTACATGTGCTCCAAATGAGCACATACATTTTGTTAGAAATACTCTAATGACTGTTCTACTGTTGCTGTGTTCCCGCCACTGTTGCTGTTATATACGTGATAAATCTCTAAATAATATTATAGGTTTATGCGCATGAACTTTACGTAACGTAACGTAACTTGACGTGTAAAAGTTTTATTAGAAATGATCCTTAACAGTTTTGTTATGAAAATAGGGATACCATTTGAAATGACCATTGTGCTGACTTGTTTCATATTTATATGCAAAGAATTAAAAAAGTTGGTACATGTTGCTACGCTATTAAAAATTCAACAGTCAAACAAATAAGTACAAACTTTTGCGGAAGACTGAAATTCATACTAATTTGTTTATGAAGTTTTTGTCGTTCTCTACGAAAAACAAGTAAAAGAAATAAAACATAAGTGAAAATATCAAATATCAAACAAGGCAATTGAACGTTGAGCTTGTCAGTTGCAAGTTAGCGTATACATAACTTTGTATGAAACAGTTCGTGGAACAAATTAAGGTACTTTTGAACTTTCGCGTAAAAAATAATGAATTCTGACGGTCGCCATGATGAAAATGAAATGGACCCTTTTCGCCAGAAATTTTTACATTTCAAACCCCAGCGGGATTTCCTTATTATGAAAATGGTTGTGATAATTGTATTCACACCATTATTCGTACCAGACACCTTTCTGTTTCTTTTGCTCCACAGTTCGTAAGCCGAGATGCATCTGTTGATAAAATCAAGACTTTCTACGCGACTGACTTATGATTGTGTTTATTGTTTTCTTTTATATTTGCACAGAACTAATTACTAATGTTTTAATTTTGTTGCTACTGTTGCGAGAAAGTCAAACCAAACGACCGTCTGGGAGTCGTTTCAATTCAAAGTAGGTACTCGAGAACAAATATGCTCCATTAAGAGAGTTTCGAGTTTCATACGAAAAAGGGCTTTTGAATCAAACAAAAAGTATTTTAACTTAAAGAACACCTCCAATCTATAAATAGCTATACACATTTAGAAACCGGTTAAATTATACACAATATTAAATGTGAGATATCAAATTTGTATCATTTCCCTAATTAATAAAATAAAAATAATCACATAATTATTATAAGATGAACCTTAAATTAACTTCTTTCATTACTATAAAAGTTCATGATGAAAGCGCAATTTCATTTTAAAATGGAACTCTATTTGTTTTACTATTATCCTGAGAAATGCGAATTCTATTTAATCATTTAAATGTGCGGGAATAGGATCTCGCGTTTATTCTTTCAATTTAAATAGGTTTGCTGAAAACCTGAAAAAACTTATCTTTAAATTGATTCGGAAAGATCATTCATTGAAATTGGTTTCCCACAAAACCAAACGAAAATAAAAGGGAATGAATCGAATGATAAATAGGCACCGAGTTCCATCAAAAGAATTTATGGATACCTTCATTTTTAAAAGAAAATTACATTTTAGTTTTCACTTTTTTATACGAAGTAATAAATAAGTATTGTCATCACGAAACATTTTGAAACTAAAGTTTAACGAATATATCCGTTTTGTGTATCCCTGATAAATAGAATTTTTAAATGAATTAAAATTGTAAAATAATTTTTGTCCTATCTAAATAGATATACTGCTTATAAGCAAGTCCTGTCTCTAATGTAAGATACTGCAGATGCTTTTTTTATGTATTAGTATAACTAGGTATGCGAGATAAGAATTATATAAATTCTTATTATTTTTTAATAACTTCATATTCACTCCTGCAAAGATCTGAAAAATTAAAACATAAAAAATGCAATTAACGATTACGGAATAATTAACTAACTTTGAGAAAAGTGTGAGTTGCTCTAATTAAAAAACTCTTTGTAATGTTTTGGCAGAAAAATAATAAATATAAATGACTTGGTATGCCCCCGAACCCAAGCGGCGTAAATTTTAACTTGTTCATCATTCTTCGTCATGTTAGATGTAGTGACATTATCTTTTAAGGCCAGAAACATTTTATACAATTTTTTATACGTCATAACTAAAGTCGACTTCTTTTTCCTTTCTTATACGAAGCAATAAGTAAGTGTTGTAATCATGAAAAAAATCGATCTCCAGATTTTAATAGAAACACGCCTTTTGACCTTTTCTGAATCAAGTCTGACTATTTTTGGAATGATGTCTGTGTGTTTGTTAGGTTTTAAGTTTCTTTAGAAACTAAAAAAATGTAATGTAAACATTTTTGTAAATTATTGATACTACTGAGCTCTGGACTCTAGTTTGCTTCGCAACACCTATTTATATTCAAGTCAATAATAAATTTAATTTATGCTGAATAGTTTTGAATTTTGAAACCTAAATCTCAATTAGTAATCAGCAATAACTAGTGATTAAAATTAATTAAAGTGGTTGGAATCGTTGGATGTTTCACAGGATGTGGTTTTTGAAACGCCAGCATTAATCAAGGGTTTGAATTTACTAAAGATGTTGAAAATTAGATTGGTATCGGCCGGATATGCTGACTACCATGTTCGTCTATAACCTATATGTACTGCAGCGGGTATTTCGGAACTCTGTGCTCATTAACCATTGCATATTAGTATGTGTACGTACGTATACAAACTATGTAGTACCAGAGTACCAGCCGCCACACTTCACACACCAACCATATATTACCTAACTACTATCAGTTCACATCGAAATTTACAGGAAAATGAATATAAATTACACGCAAAATATGAAATATGCAAAATTATGTTGGTTTTTCTGTATTGCAAAATTTTTTTTGAGGTCAATTTTATTTATATATATATATTATATATATATATATATATATATATATATATATATATATATATATATATATATATATATATATATATATATATCGTATATATATATATATATATATATATATATATATATATATATATATATATATATATATATTATATATATATATAATTTAACAAAACTATGTTAATTATTTACTGATTGTTATTGTTAAAATCAATTTGATTTACTAAAAAGTAATTTTAAAATTTCGCTCTGTTTTACCACTGATATATCGTCAGTTATATAACTTTAGCACCCCAAAATAATAGTTTATGTTATCTCCTGTAATGTTCTAATCTGCATAGTCTTGTCTAAATGTCAAAACATTTAGAGTTGTATGTGTAATGATTACAAACGACTTATAAATTATAATTTATTATATACAAGCCACGAATGATCAAACAGAATTGGTAGAATGATTATTAAAAGCACAGAGGTATTAGTATTATGTGGTGCTTATCTGATAAATTTTCTCTTCCAATTAGCATGAATTCTATATTCATTACGTAGTTAAGAGATTGTTAATTATAAAAGCCCTAACCGAGACCTTATTTAAATGTATTTGCTCCATTCGACAATATCATTACATCGTATTTTACAAATCAGTTACGAATTGATGGAATTAATTGTGCTAAAGCCCAAATAATCCAATAATGGAATAAGCAATTGCAGAATTAGGTAGCAAAATCAAAACAACATTGACTGTTACAGTTCTCGGTTTTTCTATGGTAATTAAAACGTTGTCACCTTAACAATAACATTACCGCTACACTGGTATGCATTCGGTAACCTTGACCCATTTATAATAATTGCAGTAAGTGTTTTAACATTTAAGTGCGTGATTTTTTAAGTGACTTTTATTACAACACGACGTAATGTGTGTAAGGCAACTTGTTACACAGTAGTTTTACGGTCATAAAGAAATAAGAAACGTTTTTGTTTAGGTACAAAAGTTCGTTTAGATGTAATCGTGGGAAATGTTTTAACGAGATTTTATTTATTTTTTGTTAGAAATATTATATTGTCATATTCTATTCTTTATGAGATCTTGCTTCATGTTTGCTTTGACGATGTTAGTTCGACATTAATAATACTCAGTTCCTAAGACATTTGACGCATTCTCTCATCAATAATGTTCAAGATTCAGGCGTCAAATGAGGAACTCATGAGAATACATTTATTATCCCTTCAATATACCTATACGAAGCTAAATTATACAGGCTGTGGTTGGGCTCTATTAATTACTTTGAGGGTTACAACGAGTGCACTTGTGAACACAATACTATTCACCATAATATACGGTATGCCAAGTATATGGAACCGCCAACCCAATATATGAGATGCTCTAGAATAGTTTAAACACATCAAAGGACTATACAGTGCTTCTCCCTAATATGCACTAATTTACTTAAAATATGCATACACAGTAAACATAAAATGGTGTGGTTTTATTTCTATTTTAGTATACATTTACACTTATGAATCATGTTATTTCTCATTTAATTTTAGCAAGCAATTAATGTCACTAATTACAAAAAATATATGTAAACTTTATGTGTAATTTTAAATATGTTATATAAAAACATTGGCCATGTGTTGGCCCTAAACTTTCTTTTACGTAGTCAGTATATTTTGATTTGATAGTATATAAATTAAAATATAAAATGATTAAATTTAAAAGAAAATATTTTCATTCATTATGTCCAGTAAAATTGTAAAGTTAGATTATTGTCAGATTTCTAAAAAAACATATGTATTTTAGATTTAAAATGTTCGATTCTATAGTAATATACAGAAAATATAATTATTCATTACACATTATTACCAAAAACTATTATGGCTGGACATTTTTTAGTTTTCAAATGAACTTTTTTAAACCTTACAAAATATTTTCATATAATATTTTAAATTATTTACTAACCTTTGTAACGTTCTTTCACTAAACTTATTTGTGACACTGACAATAAATGTTAAATATCAAAATATTTGAATATTTAAAACAATTGACATGCATAGTAGATGCGATTTATTATATATAATTTCCCATAGCCTACGTAACTATGGCTATATCAATAAGATAAGATCTTGTAACTGGTGCTTTTTGAAGAAATGTTTCAAACAAAAGTTGTGCAGAATACTAATATCTTTCAATTTTAATCTAACTACTTTTACTGCAAGTATAGCCGTTTCGGAGATATTGCAGAAATTGCAAGAAAAGTCTTAAGTAAACATGCACTTCCGGTTTGAACATGCTTTTCAAAAATAGAAGGTTTTCGCCCCAGGCATATACAAATCTTAAGTTTAAAGTTTCATTATTTTATCTTCAACAGTGTAGGCTGTAGAGCGCATACACACAGACACGCACACACACAGACGTCATTCCGAAAATAGTCAGACTCGATTCAGGGAAGGTCAAAAGGTGTATTTCCGTTAAAATGTCGAGTTTTTTTTTTCGTGATTACAATACTTACTTATTACTTCGTAAAAGAAAGTAAAAATTAAAGTGATATTTTAGAACGGATATTTAAAAGTAACTTCACATTTAAAATCAAACAATTTTTTTTACAGTGTAAATATGTAGATATCCTAGTCAATCTACATGTTTCTCAAAATAAAATATTTTACATTCTCACATATATTTTGAAGTATTTCAAAAGAATATCGGATTACATGGACGGTCTTAACGCGGGCGCTTCGCGTGAAATATTCAATCATTGCAATATGCATTGAAAACTAAGTATACATATATAGAATGTAACAGAATACAACCATAATTTGTTTGATGCAATGGTATAAAAATAATAAATTGGTATCTATTGTGATTTTAGTAATGTTTGCCAAGCTTTCCCGAGTTAGTCCATTCAACAATTTTCTTTCTTTTTCATCAAAAATCTTGGTGCTTTTATCCATTCGAGTATTGAAACGTCGTTTCAAGTAATCCTACGGGACTATAGTTGAAGTAGATGTTGGCGACGTTTCCTTTTTCCTGTAAACCATCGAGAATTCGTGCTGACCACTAGCTGTGCGTCGACTATTCAAGTGTTTGGCACGGAGCACATCTTGATACAATTCAACATCGTGAAATGTAAAAAGAGTTATACATGGATAAACACAATTCACGGTTATTCTGCAATTGTGTCGCTGATTTCAGCCCAAAATTCAACTAACAATAGCGCAGTGTCCACGGATGCGTTAGATTTAGATGAGATAATCCGTAACAATTGATCAATCCTCCGCCATTGCAAGTCGTACCAAATCAGTATCTGTGATCGGTTCAAGGTCTGCGAGCCAGTATCCGGTCGATGACACAATAACCGAACCGATTTGAATTGTACCGAGAGTCAAGAAGCAACGGAACAGCAATTAGGAGGAAAGTGAAAGGAAAGGGAATCTGGCACCTAAGGCTATACAACTACAGCGAGCTATAGCTATTATGTATATAGAAATGTAGGCCAACTGAGAAGGCTCGAATAATGCAGTTGTCGAATCAATGAATAGAGCTTCCAAGATTCTAAAAACAAAAACAACGAAACATGTCTACTTGAAAAATATGAAACATATAAAAATCAGTAGTTTATTTAACTACAAATACATTTGGTAGACTTCTACGTGTATCTCGGTCAGGCAATAGCCACCCAACCAGCACTGAACAACAATGGATCATTTGGTATACACATATACGTATTTAGGAAACATCGGATCGTGTATGGTCGTTTGTAAGGGTTGCAAACAACTGTCCCAAGACACGTCTGTCTGTGTCATCACCTGAATCTTAAATGTCACCGGTAAATTTACAATTTGTACTGAATACAAATATATATATATCTACACTATTCTGTCCATACTGTCCTAAATAAAGTTTGTGTTAGAGGAGTAATTTACAAACCAGATTACTGCATTCTACAAAGATAAACACAGTTTTCTAAACAAAACAGGATTCGTTTTTTAAATGTCAAATTTGCATAACTCTGAAATCAATAATGCATACATACGTATGTCCCTAAAACGTTGTTGTTTCTAAAATATGAATTAGTAACAGTAAGACTTCACTGTCTAATAGTAAACTAAGGAATACGTGGCAAATTGGAATTATTACAAACGCTTTCATTTAGTTATTCAGTTGTGAGCATCTATCAAATATATTTTTAGTTATAATTCGTGTTATTTGACCGTTATCAATTGCTTTTCCTTTCTCAAGATAAAACAACAATATAAGGAGAAACATGTTCAAAACTTCTGGTATTTGAAAAGCAAACTGACAATATTTACACTAATATTATTCATATATTCAATATTCTGATATAAAATTTTTGAATTTATTTCAAATCATTCGTTTTTACTTCTTATACGAATGTATATTAAGAAGTATAGTAATCATGACAATGTTTGAGCTCCTGATTTTAATAGAAATACATCTTTTGACCTTCCCTGAGTCATTACATTATTTAAATGTGTTATTTTTTCCGGCTTTTAGTTTTATTCTGAAGAAATTGTTATTTTTTGACATGCATAAACTTATCTAAAATGATTCTTAGGGATAGACTCTTTTTTGGAGCCCTATATCTCCTGAGGTTTATCCGATTTAATTGGATAGCAAGTTTAGTTAAAATTGGTTCGTTATCATCAGAAGAGAAAAGATAATTTAAATATCAAAATTAATTATCAATCATTGTCGTTTTAAAGTAAATAAGTGATATTTGTAATAGCCAAAAACAAAAATTATAATTGTGGTATATTTGTATTTTAATCATAAAATACGCTTGTTTTTATGCAATTAAATAATTCTGCCCTTAAAATCGCTTGCGGCAGAAATATGTTAAGAAATTGGCTTGTTACCATTAATTAATAATAATTATATTAACAAATAAGAACATTAATAAAAGCAAAAAAATCTCATATGAGTTTGTGTTATATCCTAAAAAGTTGAAACGAATTTGTAAAAGTTAAGAAAAGCAATGTAAGTATAACAAGGAGAATTTATGTGGTTTTTGTAACTGCACGAAGAAGAGAAGGTGACAGGAAAAACGAATGGTGAAGCGTGACTACGAACACACCGCGATAAAGTGTGTAATTTTAAGCAGGAAGACGCAAGATGCATATGAGGAAAAATAAACTTAAACAAAACAAAGAAGCCAGAATTCACAATTACGGGCAATATTGTTATTAAAACTTTTAAGAAACAACCAAAAGTGTTTTGTTATGTTAATATCCATGTCACATGATTTTCGTCACTTTCTCTTTTGGAAAATTACGATTGTCTCGCCAGTGGTAGATCGTCTTTAGTTACTTTACTGCCGAAAAAAAAAGTTTGCACATTCAATGCAGATTCGTTACATTCTTCTTCAGTGCAGTGAAAGTAGTTCGAAGACCTCGAAAAAAATCGACGAAAGAACTTACACTGGTCATGCACGAGGGATCGTTGCCCTTTCGATTCATGTATGTACGTAACTCAATTTTTTCTCTGTATGGCCGTATTGTTATTTACGTGTATGCGGTGATAGTGTTGTGTCATGCATTGGCGAATAAGGAATTGGTTTTTCGGTTTCGGAGCCGCATTGCTGTGTCCCGCTGTGTGCACTCAAATGCATTTCTCAGTCGCTGTGCTCTGCACTCAAGTGACGGCACTCTGGTCCTTAATTTACGATCTTGTAACGGTAGCGTTGGAAACAAAACGGATAAAATAAATATTACGTTTTAAAGAGTTTCCTTGCTTGATTTGTTAGTTCATACTGCGAATTCCATTTAATGTACCGTGCGTTGACATTCCATGCATAAAACATATACCTATCTGGAATGAAATAAAATTTGATAGGCTATTAAAATTGGACTCTTTTTAAATATGAAGTATCTAATAAAAGTCGAAAATGGATGTTATTACACACATTTTGTATATAACACTTCTACACATTTTGAATGATGCATGAATCTACACGTACACACACATTGGTAAACAAAGTAGGTGCCTATGCACAATCAAACAACAGACAACTCTGGATATAAATCCTACATGTCTTTGTCTCATGTTGGATGGTGTATTGTTGTCACTCAAGTTTTCAATAGTTTAAACGGGGGCGCCAGATATTCAGTTCCAGAGTAAGTTGTGTGCTAACGTATATATGTGTTTATGGGTGTGTGTGTGTGTGTGTTTGGTGTTTGTTTGACGCAGTGGGTGTAGACTATACAGGTACCTATACTATGTACGGTACAAATAGGTTCACGGAAGCGTAAACTGTACAAATCAAGTAACGCCTCAGTGCATCTATCAATGGCGTCATGTTTCGCGAGAGAAAAATTTATAAGTAATAGGAGTGAATCTTGTAAATAAACACCTGATGGATAATATATCCTAGTAGATATAATATATTTTATTTACAGTACAGAGTATATATACGGGAATAAAAAATATAGTTTCGAAAATATTTGATGGTAGATACTATTAAAAGAAAAACCAAAAGATTTTTTATAGAACTGTAAATCAAAAGCCTCAAATATATGTATATATGGTACGAAATATTATTTTATGATTGGTTTCTAAACCGAATCTGAATCTTATAATACGATATATGAAGTATTGATATGTAGGGTTTTGCTCTTTTTCATATGACATTTTCGTAGTCGTATTTTATCATCAGTTGGTTTTTATCGTCTGGTAAAAAGTGCATTCAAAGCAATAACCATCAACATTTCAAACGTACAAAACGAATTGTAACTATTGGGGTTTCTAGCATTTATATGCTATGTGACTCGTGTTTGTAAGTTATCGGAACGTGGTGCTCGAAATGTGGAAGAGACCTCTCTCGTTTGTTCGTTCGTATATGCTAAAGTCATGGGTGACTGTTCTGTGCTGTGTGCCAGAATCACGTTTTCAGTTACGGTCTTCCATCGTGAAACGTACACACGAAATCGACGCCGCGCTGCGTTGCGCCGCGCTGCTGTGATTTTATTTCTGCTACTCTTTGAACGATGAACGAATGAGCATGCGCACGTTACTATCTTTCCGTCGGCCGTGGTGATATTACGTGTGAGTTTGAATCGTGACTTGTTACACACGCCCGGTGACACCTATTACATCCTGCATTATAAATCGCACGGAAGATGATAGCGGATATATGTTCACTCGATCATACCGAACTTAACTTCCGAGAAACTGTGAACGTGATTTCTTCCTTCCTATATCATTGATTTGCTTATAATTATAAAGATTATTATTTTACTGTCCTTGTTATCTTATTCAGTATCCCTCTCATAATTTTCCGCTCATCCACTCTTCTACTTATCCAACCAATTATCTACTCATTCACACAATCCCAATGATCCAGTTTATCACTCTTTCATCCAATATTTTACTTATGCATTTTCTCACTTATCCAATCATTTATTTAGCCGTTTACACATTCATTTTCTATTTATGGAAATTCCCGCTCATCCAATTGCATAGTCATGCCATCTCTCTTTTTATCCAGTCATTTTCTTATTCAGTCTTCCACTCATAAAATCTTCTACTTATTTTGTCTCAGTCATCTAATTTGCCATTTATTCAGCTCCCACTTAGCCACTCAAACACCTTGGACTTGAACAAATTGAAAAGATGATTTGATCTCCATGTAAGGAGGAATTGCTTATAATTTAGCACAATGCAGAATACCCATTTCATTGTCAACACAGTTCATTTATGAATAATTAAATATCTATTCATCTATTTTTAATAGAAGTTTACTTAGTGAATTGCTCCGCTGTTCGTGATTAAAATTTTAACTTGATCATCATGTTTATGTAATGAGGGCCCTTCAATTCAGTCTAGTCGACATTTTAATTATTATTTTAGATGAGATTTCATACCAGCAAAACCGTTAAAGAAAGGACGTTTCATAGACAGAAGTTTCATATTTAAAGCGCTTTGACATTTGTGGTAATACCAAGCAGTAATATTTTAAGGAAAGCCTTTATTTAAGCTTCTACTTGCGCCTGTTTCGCTGATAAATTATACCTAATTTTACATTTAACATGTTCATTAATAAAATTAATATATGTATAATAATAAATATTATATCAATTGATGAAATTAATAATACATTTATTTTGATAAAAATATATATATATTTTTAATTGTTACTATATAAGTAACACTGTTGTCTGTGAGTGAAAGAAACAAAAACAAAATATATCCGTTCGGTAAACATATTTCACAGAGATATGTTGTTCTTGTTTTCATATAAATCATTAATTTGAAATGTCACGTTCAAGTTTTGCTCCGGTTTTGACAGCTAACAGACACATAACACCACAACCCATATTCCGCCCAGACGTCAGCGTGAAAATAGGAAAATAAAAAACTGCAGTTTCTAGATTCATTTTTGGTGATCATTTATTGTTGCAAGTAAAAGCTAGGAAATATTTATATTAGAAAATTTTGCTTCGATTTTTCGATATAATAATATAACACAATTATTAACTATATATGAAAAATCATTGGTGACATCTGACCTTCTGCGCAAATTCAAACTCGCTTCAGGAACGATTTAGTTGGCAATTGAAATATACGTATGAGTGCAATATTTGAATTCAGGAGACAATATAAAACTTTTGTTTTCAGCACACACAAAACAAACAAAATACTAGCGAAATTTTGGAAACTTAACTCGTATAACTTTTGGTATTCGAGAAACTGAGTTTGAATTGTATTTTAGAAAATTGAAATACAGCAGCAAATATTTGTTACGAATCTTTGCAAAAATGTCTAGTGGTAGTATCTATGTATGAACGATTAGTAGCTGACAGATCATTCTGTAAGTTTTATATTATTTACAATTATGCCACGTGCAATGATTCTAATTGTGGAGCAATTGAGATCGCAGGTTGGAGAACGGTTGTAAGTAGGTAGCTTTGTCCCTAGTATGTATCGTATATGCATTTATGATTTTAAATATTTAAAAAATGATGAAATCAATTTGTGAGAATTATAAAACTGCCAGCCATCAAATCCAGACGTAATCCCTAAAAAATGAAAAGTGTTTCGTGTTTCAATTTTAAATTTTGATATAGTAATCAAATGTTTGATATTCGAAAAAAATGCGTAGGTTTAAATTTTCATACAACATTTGAGCGATTGCTGCTTGAATGATTGGCTGTCCATTTGCGTTGATAGAAATCAACAACATCAGATGAACATTGAATTTATCGTTCATTCGGTATACATTTAAAAATATCCATACCAATATTTTATGTATAGTATAGCGATTTATGTTATGCATATTTATATTAATGTACTACTGAAACAAACTATATTTATTATCTAGACTGATTTTATTTTAGTAATTTATTACGTCAACTAATTTACATATTCATGAGAATTTAATATAATATTAATATATATATATATATATATATATATATATATATATATATATATATATATATATATATAAAAAGTTAAAACGATGTTCTGCAGTGATATATGGTAGTTCTCAATTATTGACTCGAATCATTCTTATTCATTATCAAAAAAAACATACATACCTTGCTGATAAACATGAAAATGTGTTATAATTAACAGTATATTAAGAAATAAAATAAAATTGCATACTTTCAAAAGCAAACTTTAATAACTCACATTTTTGTACCAGAGCTCACAGTTATTTTGTTATAAACTAAATCTGTTCGAAATAAAGTTGCAAAATAGACTGAATAAATAAAAGAGAATTGTCTGTATATTGATTTCCATGTGAAATATTATCCCAACTTTTAAAAAACGTTGCCAAAGAATTTCCAATTTCTTTACCCTTATAGTTTGAAAAATTTCAAAAACTTTTGACAACAAAAAGTCCGATGTATAACATGAACGTACCCGCCGGGGTCCCGGGATGTTTCAAGAGTTTTTCTACGCCGCGCCGTCGGCCATTTAATATTCAAAAACATGTTTTTCAGCAAAATTTAAGTGCTGATCCTCGTGCCTTGAATGCTAATAGAGTGTTTTAATTGCATTACTATATTCGACATTTTTCCACACTTAATTAACATAGTATTATTAAGTATTATACATTTCATAATACTGACCGCTTCGCTTACTGATTACAAATTCATATGTTCTACTTTGTAAATCAGAGAAATTTCAAGTTAATTTACGTGTAAATTATGCTTATATTTACAAATAAACCCAGTTTCTATTTGAATTGTACGGATTATCACTTTCATTAAAAAAAAACAAAATTCCTACATTTTCATAATTTAGGAATTTAGTTTTTTTTATCAATTATTAGGTAATTATTTAATTTCCGGTTACTTGCTTTTCATATAAAACTCATTTAATAGTACATTTTTCACGATAAAATTTTAAACATCAGTAAAGAAAGCATTATTCCGATTCGAAAAGAAAATGTTCTTAGAAATAATTATCACATTCTATGACAATTCTCCAACATCTGGAAAAGATATCTGGATAGAAGTATTTTCACTTATAGAAGACCTATAGTATCTCTGCAATAGTTTTATATTTCTAATTGACGAAACCTGACCATATATTATTTCCAGTTTAAAAGAAACATGTTCTCTGAGGAAATAAAAGTCATTATATCTTGTAATACATTGCAAATATTTTGGTAAAATTCGGATAAAGCATTGCTTATTTATTCTATATAATGAATAACATACATGGGTTCAAATTCTGTTTTCACAGGTACTGAAACTGATATTTGCTCTAATTAATATAAATCTTAAGAATAGTTTATTTATAAAACCGTTTGAAATTTAGAGTTATAAATCCGTTAAAGTTGTATTCAAAAATTTATATCTTATGAATCTCTTGAAAATACAGATAAATTAAAAACATATATTTATTAAAGTAAAACTATAATACGAATAGGGGCAGATTTAGTATGAAATGACACAATTTTACAATTCCAAATTAGTTATATTTATATTCAAATTTTAACAGTGCTGTAATAGTTAGATACATATTCATAATATTTAACTTAACAAGTATATTCTATATTCACTGAAATAACAATCTTTTACAGAAAAAGTTTACCAAATATAATATTTATAAATACAGTTTTAGGTAGTAAAGTTAACTTAAAACTTCTATATAGTTTCTTTGCTTTATTACGAAAGTTATAATTAACAGAATGTATTAATTAAACATTCAATTCACCGGTTTCGCTAACTTTTACTATACTCGTATATTTCAATAAAATTGTGTAAACATAAAAAATTGAAAGTGTATCATATTTATTTTGCGGAACAAAGATTACACAATCCTATTAGCTATGATTTTACTTCCCGCTACCTATTAATATAAAACAAGCATGATTAATAATGGGAACAAAAACGTTGCTGGAAGAATTTGAGAATCTTGAAACGATATTTACTTACACTCGAGCAATTTCTTCAGCACTTTGTATGTTGTGTGCAGATATTGGCAATGTGAAGTAAATGCAATGCAAGTTAGTATCTCAAAGTGCCATTGTATCAAGTTGAATGTGCAAAGTTGGGGAGCTTTTGAACTTTTCCTAGAGATGAATAATCTATATGTAAATTGAAAACACTTGATTTTAATGTCGTCTTTCAAGGAAGTTTTATTTATATTCTAATAATTATTAATATATATTTCATAACCAAATGTTGTTATAATTATCCCACCGTATCGAATATGTATCTTACATAGCTCAATAATTTTTAATCAACAACTTAACCTCGATGTTGCTTCCTTCGTGTGATCTATATTTACTTGAATTATTCATTCATAGAAAATATGAAATAATTATTGTGTAATAAATTATATACCATATATACATATGCAAGGTTATACTATTGAAATAATTACTTATTATTATAAAACAAATAATTAATAAATCATTCACCATGGGTTTTTAAATGAATTATATTTATTTACAAGGATTCAAATATTACTGTAAATGATGAAAATATCAGAAACACGGCCATATGTTATCTTTATTTAACTTTTTGCACTCGTATCAGTATCATAAGATTATTATTATTTATTTGTAAATTATATGCTAAATGCTGAATGCGCGCTTCAAAAGCAAAATATTTATTTTTCGGGTGACGTGAACAACGTGAAAATGATATGTTAATTTATTATTATCGATTTCGGGAAATCGTACTTTGATAAACATTTCTCAGTAATTTAATTTGGTATATTTTGCATTCAATAACACAAATATACTGTGCTTCATGTAAAATTGAGAAGAATCCGTATTAAGTCATATGGAAAATAATATAATAGCAGTCAACAACATTATTTGAAAATTATTAATCAACCTTTAGTGTCACGTTTCTCTCTGTAGGTATATACACACATTTCATTCATAGCCAAACTTCACAAGTTAAAAAAATTGAAAAGAAATCGCTAACATTTGTGCTATAAAATCACACGTTTTTACTTATTTTCATTTTCATTATTTTATCAACATATCTGTATGTGTATTAAAATTGAGTTACGTGAAAGTATATAATAACAATAATTCTCTTTTACTTTCTTTCACAAATTTCATTTATAGATAGATGGATGTATGTAGTATGTACATGTAATAAACGATCTATAATTTCAATTAACTGATACATGTTTTTAAAAGTGATATAGAGCTATACTAGTTAAATAAGATTGCTCTTTAAACATAGTGGTGTAGTTACCCATTTAGTTAGGGTAATTTATGAACGATAAAGTACGTCTACGTTGATGCCAACTAAACCAAAACCGCGACGTATCAAGGCGCTAGCATGTTCACACGACACCGTTGTCACGATGGATGCTCTAACTTCGTGTGTTAGTTGCTAGTATACGTAGACTATACGGTTAACTTTAATATTGCTCGGGTAACCTATTAAAAACTTTTATGGTCTTCTTTTCCCTCCGCACTGCGAGAGTTAAGTGTCTGTATTAACGACTCGAGAACATATTTATATTCCCGATGAGTTTTGATAAATTAAATTATTACATACTCAAACATAAACTTAAAATATTCATTTAGTTTTAAAATTTCAAAGGCAGTTTCAAACTCAAATCATTATTTAGTGATTTAGTCAAGGACTGGTATAACTCACAAAATGTTTCTCATGTTTAAAACTTCACTGTTGCTTTTTGATAAAAAAATGGATATATATAGTTTTAAAATTGAATAAAATTGTTCTCAAACATTGAATCAGTGTTTTGAAGTTATATACAAGGTACAAAATTTACACAGTTTCCATTTTAAATCACTATTTCATGAACAGGTTTATATTGCTATGGATATGTATGTTTGAACATAACATATTGGCTGTGCAATATCGGTTACTGTATTTTGATTAGATATAGCTGCATGCTGTACTGCAGTTTCGGTTTCCAGCTGTGTAACCTGGTTCTCGCGATGCTTGGCAGAATATTCGATGATTCAAGTTACTGTAGCTATCTTAGTTCCTTTGAAATTTTTTTTATTGACTTTAATTAAATTTGTAATTGTTTTATTGTGTATTTACGAAGGACTCTCTACTCACTATTACTTAACAACCCTCTTTTTTACGTTCTTCACCTGAACGGTAATTTTTAAAGGAAACTTTTCAAGCAAAAGCTGTTAAAAATATTAATATCTTTCATTATGAAACTCATCATTTACTTTGTAAGTTCATCCATTTTCGAGATACTAAAGAAAGAACCAAAATAAACATACGCTCCCGGTTAAATATTCTTTTCAAGAAAAGAGGCTTTCTTTTGAGGGATGTACAAATGTAAAATAAACATTTTCGTATTTGCATGTTTTGGAGTATATTTTGGAACATTCACACATACAGTAGACCAACCAAACATATGGACAGAAATACAGACTGACCTACGAACATACACATTTTTAAAAATTAATATTTTTATTAAAATTTCGTTTCCAAAAATTATCGTAATTGGAAGAAAGAGAAATTGAAAAAAAACATTTATAGTTATTACTACGAAGATTTAAATATATATATATACTATATATATATATATATATATATATATATATATATATATATATATATATATATATATATATATATATTTATATATATATATATATATATATATATATATATATATATATATATATCTATATATATTATTGATTACATGTAACTGCCAACAGAAACTTTAAAAATCTCATAGCGCATGGATGGTTAAAACTATGACGGCAATGATTTTTTATAATAGAAAGAAAATCCAAAAAAATAATTAATTACGATAAAATAAAATTGTAGACAATATACATAGCTATAGTATAAAAACGATATTTTTAATAATTCAATTATTTGCATGGTTGGATTTAACTCGCAGAACCCAAAGTCACGTTCGGTTGTTGAAACCCGGATTTGGCACCCCTTCATATGCTCCAAATGATACATTGTTTTTGGTCCCTATATATTACAAATCCGTACGTGGTGTGCAACTGTTCGCTTCGGATTCCGACATTTATATTTTAAATGGAATATATATATATATATATATATATATATATATATATATATATATATATATATATATATATATATATATATATATATTAACTTATAATAATTTCGATTCAAATCAAAATAGTTTTAATTTTCATTACTTCAATTAAAAATTATTTTGGATTTCACATTTGAATTATTCAAAAATATCCAATCCAAACGATTATTATCACATTTACACTTTATATTTAAACAATAAAAATTTAATTTGATATTAATTGCATTCCCAAATATTTTCGAATTTATTTGGAAACATTTCGTTGGTGAAATATTCTATATGGGTACTTAAAAAATTATAAATTTAGTTAGAAACAGATCAAAGTAGCCTAGCAGCTGGAGAGAGTGAATTGCTTTAATGTGAACAAACTTCAATTAAGGTCATTAATTATATCTTCGTTCATACACTAGAATCTTATTCGCCACGACAATCTGTTGACTCTAGCTATTTCATATCACACATTCAAAGAGAAAATTTGTACTAGCATCTGTGATTCTTTCAATCACGATTACTTTTGAAAGGTTAGTTTCAATAACAGACATTGATTTGATTGATAGAGAATTATTGAAGAAGTTGTGAATATAAACAATTTTGAATTACAATTGAGGCACTGAATTTCTTTTGTATATGTGTAATCTTCAAACACAAAGCTATTTATGTATGAAATAAAAAATACAATTTCTGTTGTGATTCCATGCACTGATTATTGTGATTGAATGAATGCCGTACATACCTTGAATACCCGAGTGCTTAATTTCATTGCGTAAGTTGCTAAAAACGTTGGACGTTTTGGTTTCTTAACATCATATATAAAACTCTTTCGGCATTATTGACAGTTTTTTTTGCTAGTTCAATTAGAAATTTCATAAAATAAATGGTACAGTTTCTTTTATTTCATTTCTGTTAACATTAATTTGAATGAAAATTGAAAAGCTGGCGTTTAAATTAATATTTCATAGGCTAAACCATTAAAAATTCTAGAATCTATCCGTGTAGATATTCCGGGCGCATCACAGTAACAAATAGAGGTAACGGCAAAAAATGACATTATTTTTTTGTTATAATCTGTAGCCAGGATCTACTTTGCATAATCCAGTAGGTTGATCCGTCGGGAGACTTGGCATTTTTTTTTTTTTGCAATGTTACTGAATTATTCAATATCAGGTTCCGCGATTACGTTGCGAATCTTGCTAATTCACTTCGTGCCGTGCTTAGAATTTCTTTGATGACAGCACGCATCAGTTTATTACAGACGTAAATTTCACACACAGAATTTTACTTTGTTTTTATCAAGTCGCTCGAATCAATAATTTACGGTCTGATTTTAAAAAATAATAGAGCTGTTCATATCGTGTTTATAAATAATTAATCCTGAATATGCCTGTAGGTATATGATTTGCAAACAAAAATACAGCCTACGCAAGTAGAATCTTAATTTTGTCAACCAGATCTGTTGAATTATAAATTGTATATGGGCGTGACGTACGCACATACAAGCATACAGTGGGTTGACCAACAACAGTTGGTGTGTTTGTGTGTGTGAAATTTTGGAAAATTGTTTTGCGATTTCGTAAAAGGTTGGTCTCATGCGCGCGTTCGAGGTCTCCGGTTCCCGTAAACGCGACAGCAGCCGTTCGCCAGCTCGCTCCGGCAAAACTCCGGTTGTCAGACGTGTATCGACCGCGGACGAGGTGTGTTCTAGCGGACTGAAGTTTCACTTTCTTTACGAAAGTACACGTGCAACCAGTCAGTGTAACTTTCATCTGCTCGCGAGAAAAAAAAACCGTAGATTTTATAATGAATATGGCTTGCTACTAGTGATTTTCTTCGATTTTATTAATAAAAATAAATAAATAAATAAACGCGATATTTATGTGTTAAGTGGTACAGTTTAGGGATATATTTAGTGATTAGTGCTTAATAAGTGATATGTGTATGTTTAGTGTTAAATTTAAGGTTTTGTCATAGGATACTGAAGTTTAAAAAGTACGAACATGAGTGGCAAGTCTACGATGTTGTCCATCCTGGTGGTGGTGTTAGTTGTCATTTTCACGGAAGCACAAGGTTTGTTTTCTTTTAGTAACAATTTATAGAAATATTGCACATTTTCTCCATAGTTAAAAATTATGTTATGCGTTACCGCAATCAAATTCGTCAGTAATACAAGTAAATAAAATAAAATAATTAACTAAAAGACGGTGTAGCATTAGTTTAATTTATTTTTCATAAGAACAATCCAGCGCAAGTAACTTACGCAATCACAATACGAATACAAAATAATTTTAAAAACTGTATCAGTCATACATATAAAGTCCACATGTTACCGTGGTTGCACTAAAAGGGTCAGATAATATTTGCATTGCAATTTAAGATTAATATTAATTAAATGGGGTACTAATTCGTTTCGTCTATGATTATTAAAAGATTGTTATTCTTCAGGGAGCTGTTAAAAAATTAGTTGATTTCCATATCAAGTCGCTCTGTGCACCTGTAACTTTGTTAATAAAAGTGGTTTAAAGTAGGTCAGACTCACGTATACCTTGTTCTTTAGATATATACTAGTAATCACTTTCGAATTGCGAAAATATTGTATGTGGGATTTTCTATAAAGTGTCAACTAAATTTATAATCAAATTAATAAATAATTTTGATTATGAAAAAAGATATAACACTATATTAGTGATGATAATTATATGGTCTGGTAAGCTTTCACTATACTACCAAAAATTAGTGTACACAACTTTTGAAGCTAAATTAAATATTTACTTAAAATATTGTAAATTTATATCTATTTTTAAGAATGTTGGTTTATAATAAAAATTCGCAACAAAATTGTCGTAAAATCTATAAAAATAACCTATATATTAATAATAAAATATGTTTATTACTATTGACACCAGTTGTGCATAATAAAAGTTGTTACTGAATAATATACATTTACATAAACAAACATACGCGAATTTAGGCTCTTTATTCATGAGTAGGACCAAAGAAACTTTGGTATTTAAAATTAACAAGGGTAGCACAGCTTGTATGAATGGTCAATTCAAACACATTATAATTTTTTTTACAAAGTTTAGATTTTTTTAAAAATATAAGCGCGACGTGACACTTTAACAATCTTCCGGTACCAAATAGACTTGAAAATTGTTTTTTTTGTATATAAAAGCATTGTCTTGCTATAAATGGCATCTTGTGTTAGCAGTTTCATAATATGTAACTATTGTTTTAATGAAATGTCGCGACAAACGGTATGTGAGCGAGTTTTTCTTCAATGTCTTTGTAAAGTTACTCAATTGTAATTGCGTGACATATATATATATTACAGCTGTTTCAGAAAATAATATTTGCAACGTAAACTGTTATTATTATTTCACACACATACTCGTACCAGTTTTATAAATATTTCCAAACCAATGCACAATACATGCACAAGTTTAAAATTACATATTTTATTTCCACAAATTTGTTTTGGACAATGCCATATTTAGATATGGTATTTATTAAAATTAGAGTTATTAGGTATTTAATAAAGCAAAATGTGAACTGAAGCAAGAAATTTAGTTAATTTAACACTGTAATGTCTAGAAAACGACTGAAGGTAAATGCAGGTGTATTTCCTTTACGTTTATTATTACGGAACTGTTGCATTGCGTACTGATGAGTTATTTCTCACTCATATGCATCCACATAACTATACAACAAACACATTTATATAATGTGACGTCATTGGTATGCAAACAGTGTATTCGTAAACCGTATCTTCATATGCAGACGTTCATCTTTGTATGCACGTTTGTATGTTTGACTGAGTGGATGTGTGGGTATAAAGAATTTTACCTGACTATAGATAAAGACGTTGAAGTTATTTTTAACAATGATTTCACGAGCAGATGATATATTCAAATTCTTATACAATAAGAATGTTCAATTCACACTTTAAAATGTTTATTCCAATCTGTCTACACACGTTCTATTCATCATGCACTTTAACTATTACTTAGAAGAAATTAAAATGTAATACCTCAACAATTAAATTGTACAATTTGAGCATTATTTAAATTTGATTGCTAATTGCAATCAATGGTGTTTTGATTTTAAAATAAAATTACTACAAACAGCAATGTGAGTCACGTACTTACTTGTGGACAGTAAGGTGTTTAGTACAGTTAGTGTACGGTGTCCTGTGTGTCCACGCATTCAAATCACACATCCATGTAAGGTGGCCTTCGTTCGCCTACTTATGTTTTATTTCCCTGGTTTTTATATCGGTGTCTTTTTAAGTTCTTGATACAGTTATAAAAATTATTTCTTTTTGTCATGTTGTTACGTCACATTCAATATTTTGATTTAATAAAAACTTTACAGTTCTATAATGAATATTTTTTAATATAGTTATATAATATATTTATTTAACTTTTTCGATGTAAACTTTGAAATTTAACTAAAGTAATTTAAATCGTTTAAAAACACTACATGAAATTTTACCATAGCTAAAACTATTTTTAAATATTAAATAAAACATCTAAATGAATTTCGTCGCATTAAACAATATTAGTTCATTATTTTTTCCCATGTCATTATTTAATTTGTAAATATGTGTAAACAAAAATACAAAAACCAAACAGGTTGAGAATTGCTAAACAAATATAACAGTAACAGTCATTATCTGTCAACAACACAAATATAATTTAAAATAAATATGGATGTACAAATGTGGGTTGTTGAACGGTTGTAATAATAAAGTTATAACTGAAAAATAACAGCGCTTCCCCGCATTATTTAAGTAATATGGTGTTTCATAGTTCATTTTGAGAATGTGACATGCACCCCCGCAACAAAGATACAACAAAATACATTTTCACTAATTACTATTTAACTAACATTTTTTGTATACCCTAAGCGGAGAATTTCATCATTCATTAGTGTGATTAAGAAGATTTAGAAATCTTTTTGTGAAAATGTCAATCGTGGATAATTACACCAATGGTGTCATAATATTCACATTTAGTGGAAATTTCGATTTTAATTTTGAAATTAATAAATACTTTCACATTTCAACCTTCAAACATCGAATCACTTGATGTTTAAGAAACACATTTCTGAGGAGACAATTAGTGAGTAGTTTAATAAATGTATGTTGACAATATCTAAATATTTATTAACCTCTGAAACTTAAGAAAGTAGTCAAGATCGTTTGAACATTGTTTTTATTTATATTTTTTTTTTTCCTTCAAATTTCATATAGCGTATAAAAGAAAGTTGTTTCGAACCTTGAAAATTATCTGATGCATCGCACGACTATTACCGGTTTACCGGATGAATGTTATTTGTTTCCAAATTAAATATAAAGCGATTATCTATGAATGTTATGCTATATTTGAAAATGTTATGATCAATTCGTGAGATATATAACCTTGAGTTTTATTAGTATTCAAAATATGTTTTAAACATTCTTCCGCGATGAAAAATAAACTATTATATTCGTAAGATAGGGCATTTAAAACACATTAACCGCATTTCTATTATTATTATTATTATTATGCCGTGTTCTTGCTTTTTAGACTATTGTTCCGTTTTATATAATAAATTTTAAAGTAATAGTCGCTCACCTATGTTCTGTGAGAAACTGTTATCGCGCTGTTGGTGAGGGACCAAATATAAGATTACCCTAGTGTTCATTACGTTTATGCTTTAAGATAAATCCTGCGTTAATTAGCATCTGCTCTGAATGTGAACGCAGAGCCGCCGCTGATCTGAATTGTCATCCGCCGTTGATGAGACCTAGACTCGGAAACCTTAGAAACAGACGTGGAAAGCACGAAAATTAGCTTTTTTATATAGTACCCATTATAATGGAATTATGGAAATGTTCCTTTCCGGATTTATTATGCTAACTCTGGTTTCATTTAAGGATGAGATGTTTTACATTAGGATTAATTTAAATGCTTGCTAGGGCTGAAAATATATTTTAAAATGTAATCAATTTCTATTTTAAATTATTGCAAATATATACGAATTTAAAACAAACATAATAAAATATGTTTTAAAACCCGTCATTATTATTATTATCTTAGGATAATGAAAAGCAATAATAATAATTATATGAAATTTCTATTTGTGTAGAGTGGAAAGCCAGGAGTAATGATTATTTATGATAAAATAATAAACTAAAATGGTCAACATTAAATATGTGTAGGTAAAAACAACCTCTAGTCCGTCTGTCTAAAATAAAATATTACTAAAAGATGCAACTGTATAAAATAAAATTGATTTTATTTGATTGGTATTTTTATAGTTTACGTAACGAACTCAGGCATGCAGTTATTTATTCTGTATATCACAGTAATCAATGCAGATGCAATTACATTAGAAATGGTATAATTTGGTTAGTAAATGGCAGTTGAGATTTTTTAGAACCGTTTGTAAAAATAAATTAAATTGCTCTGCGCGTGAACTGTATTTATGAACGTGCCAATTTAGTCGAATAATTTGTCTGCGAAAGGATTTATCTATAGACTAATCGCACTCTATTTATAACGTAGAGGTAACGTAATAGTAACGTAACAACGGTGAAATGTAACGTTCTGGTATCGTGCACTCGACCGTGCACGGACATATTTTATATAAGTTCGCTCTCTCGCGCTCCAAACCCAGCCCAGCCCGACCCAGACAATTTCATCCCAACACTGTAATCACAGATGATGTTCGAGCTTCCGATGTGGAAACGCCGTATAAACACCCAGAACGCCGCATCAGTAGCGTAGCGGAAAGTTAATTAAAACGGGCATATTTAAATAAGTATACTTAAAACAATCCAACTACCTTTTAACAAGAAAAAAGAAGAAGAAGAAGAAAACTCCACAGACTTTACATCTTCTTCTAACAATAAAACACAATTAATTACGAATTGTTTAATATTGTTTCAAAATTGAGATAGAAAAAACATATTTTTGAATGAAAATTTCACCTTTAAATCAAATATCCAGAATCCTTACCGAATATTATGAAAGCATATTCTTTGTATATTACGCACGAACACACATAGATAATGGAGGACTCCCTGAAGTAATTATTTCGTAATGAGGAAAAATAATCAAACTAAATGAAATATCTGTAGTGTCCCGGGCTAGATTTTCTTACACGAAGTAGTTGATTTATGTTTTGTATAAAAGTGAACCTTTAAGGGTCTTCGTGATCTCAAAGTGTTGGTTTTATATTTGAAATGATTGAGATTGAATTTTACTATGATTACAATCCTTACTTAATGAATCATATAAGAAAGAAAAATTAAAGAACTTAAAGCGCAATTTATATCTGTAAACTACCCCTAATACAAAATTATATAAAAATAGGTTTAAAAATATAAAATAAACAATTGCTGTTTTGCGGTTTTAATAATAAACAAAATGTTTATTATAATTGAGTTATCTAATGTCTAAAGAAATATATTCATCTTTATCATTATTATTTTAAATGAAATTTTAACTGAAATTGCATTTAAAATTTCCTATGAATACTACTGTAAATATTTATATATGTATTTTAAATAATAAACAGTTTCGCTCGTAAATTTAAAATTGTAGTACACTTGCATAATAAAACCGTTTAATATAACGTTTAATATATGCACGAATAAGTGCATTTTGTTTAGGTACATACTGTTGATGACTGTATAGTATTCTGCGTGGCGGTACTTGTGCCAAGTAAGTACCGAAGAGTGCAAGTTTAATGCATATAAAAGAGCGATTTAAATGTTTTCTTTTACTGGTGTTTGGGGAATAATATACAGCGCCTCGTAGGTAACATGCATCACCAGGAAGCTCTCGGTACAGGATGTGTGCTATTCACAAACGTTTAATGTCGCGGAATGACGAGCCAACTTTTACGCTCAGAAAATATAAACAGTACTTTTAAGTGTCAACAACTATTTTATTATTTATATTCTATTGGAAAATACGAACTGAAAGCATAATATATCCCGAAGACCTATGTTAAATTTTAACAGCGGAAATTATATTAATTGATAAAAAAAAATACTTTTTGAAATCAAATGCATTCATTAATTATTGTGGACTCAATTATAGTTTAAACTTGATGCCGCGAAAACCTATTTGAAAATATTTGTGGAGCAGTCGATTTAAAAGCTTCCATTACAGAATTTTCAATATCGCATTCAATAATCAATGTTTATAGATGTTTGTCAAACAATTGAAACGTTATAGGTTATGAAAGCTCCGTGAAAGGCAAGGCGGCCTCTCGATAAGTAAGCACATGATCGGATATCATCGATTCGGGTTGCTCAGTCAGTGTGAATAAAGCGTCAACAGATGATGATGGCGGCAACGATTTCCTGATCATTGCATGAATTTAACATCTTTTTACATTTATGTGCACACAAAAATGGATGATAAATATGATCGCTATTATTATTTTCTCACATTATAAATATAATTTAAATAAATTAAAATAATTAGCACGGAAGCTAATACCGTTGTTATAAAAACTAACACACAGACCTTCAATATAGTAAACTAGTTACAGTGTGAAATTAGCTCACGTACAAATTTGTCTGTCAACTATTCCTAATTTGTTATTTTGTAATACGTATATACATACATACATACGTGATATTTTAAATGACACATTGACGTACTCCAGTTATAAACTTTCACTTTTGAAGGTGAATTCATGCGGTATATAAAATTACTTCGACGCTTGTACGTACTTCATATCGTATTACTGAATTTTGAATTATTTAATCTTTTTACTCTCTTATACGAAGCAATAATAATCAATTTCGAGAATTGATCGGAAATACGTCTTTTGACCTTCCCTGAATCGAGTGTGTGTGTGCGCGCGCGCGTGGGTCAAAACACTGATAAATTTCCGGTCATAATAACTACTAATATATTATAATGAATAATTATATGTCCATGTTTTATTTTTTTCAAATATTTCAGATATATCTAAAGAGATATATCTATTACGCATAAGAAAGTTCAGTGCGGGACACTGCAGATAATGTTTTCTTTAGAGTTAAATTGATTATAAAAACTAGAGCATCCATTGAAATAAAATTTGTATATTTATATGTTTATATTGTTAAAGTTAAAACATTGTTATTGTCAATATATTAATTGAAAACACTTATAAACTTTATGCCCGGTAGAGCGAGAAATATTTATTTTGAATGTATTCTGACTATAAAAGTTTCATAAATTATGGGGTTTTTATTTCAGGTAATTTTCTTACTTTTCAATTTAAACTTGAAAGAAACTCTCACATATTGATTCTATACAACTTGGTGACTGTAATAATGTCGGTACAGGAATGCTTTTGTAAATGGTTACATCCTTCAATGACATTTTATTAAATTTAGTTACATTCAAAATTATATGTCATTAAATCATTAATTAGTGCGTGAAAGGTTTATTTCTTTTAGTCAATGTTCTACCACAAGTTTAAAACGCGTGCATACGCATGTGCGTACAACTTATACAGAATACACGTTCGGTCGTAGTCGAATTCGCTCATAGTTAGCCGAGGTAGTATATACATTCGATTCAAGCAGGAATATATTAAGGGTAACATATTTGAAACTTTAATAATGCGTGAAAGGTAGGAATATTAAAATTAACTTGTTTTCGGTAAATTAATTAAAAATCGTTACAATAACACCCACATCTGTAAAATGATGGTTTTGACGTGATTAGCGCTCAGCAGATTCATAATAATAAACTGAATTATCATATAATTAAAGTATAGATTAATTTCGAATTTAAGCAATTTTTTACAAACAGTGTATCTAATTTACCGTCTTTGTACGACATGCTTTTTCTGACAAATTTTCTGCTTATATATCAAGCAATTTCCATTAAAATTATAAACTTATTTAAAAAAAACAGCTATTGTCTCACCGGTTAGTGGATTGTTTTAATGTTTATATGTGCGTAAGTGATCCGCAAGGCAACAATTGGATCGGTCACTGCTCTGCTCACCACTATTAATTAATTGACCCAAAAGCTCCGGTGTTGTTTTGTGTTTACGAACATGATTGATGCGAAGGAACGGAATCTAATTTACGTTTATAGGGCGGCCGTAAACTTCGTTATACAAAGGCCCAAAATCAATTTGATTTTCTTTTATATTACAACATGGCATGAGATCCCATTTATTTTTCCTTACGGAAAACCAATATTGCGCAAATATAATATACTCTGTATTTTATATCTATTTTTTCAATTTAATTATTATTTTATAAATACACTAATTGTATTGACATTTTTATAAAAGTTACGCGCAAATCAGAATGACTTTGTGGGGATGGAGGAAGATAATTATTTAAAATATAGGCGAAATATACCTAATTAATTAAAATATATTCATAAAATTAGATCGTACTAATTTATTCGCGATTTGAAATTAGATTAAAAGTTTTAAATTTATATTAAATTTGATATGTAACCAGTTTAAATTAAATTTTATAATATGATTGGATTGTGGTTTTAATTTTAATGGAAGCCGCGTTAGGACTAATTTAATTTTGCAAGGGATTAATTAATCAATTAGAAAAAATAGATTGAAAATTAATTATTAAAAATGCAATTAAAATCTATTTTTATCTTGAATCTAGAGCGAGAGTTGATTGAAAAATATTTAAATAAGTTCCGTGGAATATATATATATATATATATATATATATATATATATATATATATATATGTATATATATTATAATTATAACACTATTTTTAGACTTAATTAACCATCTTTTATGTCAGTTAAGGAAATAGCAATTATAAAAATAAGAATAGAAGTCTAGATGGGATTGTTAAAAAATCTCTGTAATAATATTTGCTGACAATGACAAGCTTTTATTTATAATTACAAGGAAATATCATGCAATAATACTTTAGATTTTTAACACGTTCTGTACCAGCATGCACCATGGTGGTTCAAAGTATGTTTTATAAAATCAAGTCAAATTTAGAGATATGCGAAATTCAAGGAGATATTTATATTTAGAGAACTAGTTAACGCCATTTACTAACTATGGTAAAACTAGTAGTCATCTAATGAGTGATAGTAATACTTTTAAATACTAAAACGATTTCGTAAAATTGTTTGTTATTACTTGTTGCAAATGCCTCATTTATAATTATTAATTATAATTGTAAATAAAAAGTGTGAACCGGAAATAATTTTGTTTTGAGGAAGTGTATAACAAAATATAAACTTATTTACTCTACTCCATGGACTTTATGCGACGAGTCATATCAAATAGGCATTGTGTAATCAGAAAGATGTGAAAGTGTACATTGTTTGCGTCCCAATATAATTGAAATGCATGGCGAGAAATTGTCATCATTTTGGGTTATAATACTACGAAATAGTAGTATGCCCTTACGTAGTAACGGTTACTACGTGGAACGTGCTCAGCATTGATTATTTGGTCACAACTCACAATAGCAGCATTCGAACACACAATTTACCAAAAGTTTAAATGTTCATTTTATTGAAATTCTACATTAAGTACTTCATACCGGGGTTATTCATGTCCATTTTTGGCAAATAGCAACTGCTTCGCTGTGTATTGTCGTGATGTAAAGTGTGTCGCCACTCGCCATGTCGATGTCGTGCATTCATTCACGTATTTGAGCACTACTGTCATGTTCCATGCACCGAAAAAAGTTTCCGTTAGTTTATTGTTCAGTTGCTTCTCCTTCCTCGTCCCGTTGCGTTGCGTGAAGAAGGAAACGTTATCAAGCCGAAACCCTTAAGCGATAGAATACTACAGTGTTGTATATCTAAAGGAGGACAGAGGCACAATAGAGTGAGAGAGGACAGACAGCTTTCAAATACAGTGACACTGAAGCTGGTTGTGATATGCATTATTAAAACCCTTCGATCCATTGTTGCGTACCCTCGATTTCCACTTGATAAGTTTCGGTGTACTCTGACTCTTGGGTGAAATTGGGGGGTTGCGAATGGATATTTAACGAGGACAAACATAGAAAATCCACGGGACTAAAATATACGAGGATTACACATTATGTTCTGCACACCATGCCCACTTAGATTGTCCATTTTTACACAATAATTTGGATTATTTATTTAATTCACATACGGAGATTGTCAATTATTTATTACATTAATGCCAAAATATTCTATAGTAAAGGTCAATCCACACATCGAAATAACATTTTTAAAAAACCAGTTTTGACCTATCAACAATTAATGATGACAGGCATTTGCATACTT